>NW_006495273.1:87433-115160 GCF_000471905.2 Amborella trichopoda | reverse complement strand
TAAATTGACTAAAATACTATTGAAAATTTATAGAGGTATTTTGATTAATTTATATTTAACGAATTATTTTTTTCATATTTTTATTAAGTACACCTCACTAACATGTACACACACTTCAAATTTCAGATCATTCCGATTAGTAAAAATAAATAAATAAAAATTGAAATGCTATCGGACAATCTTGACCGTGTGATGAAATTTGGATGGTGATGAAAATAAGTGAAATTACTAATCATTTTCGCCTATGGACGTTTTATAGTATATTCCATATATAAAATCTTAATCAAGTGATTTATTCATTGCTCATAAAAATGTTGAAAGCTTATGTCCCTGATAATTTTTGTCTTTGTGTTCTTTAGAAATGAGGAGGCAAAATCTCATACTTTTACAATCGTAGTAGAGATTACAAAATTACAAAAGTAAAAAAAAATTGAGTTAGAGTGATCCATTTTTATTTGAATGACTTGAATTTTAAACTACATTTTGACTATGAAATGGATGTAGTGGTGAACAAATACTTAGTCATAAAGCATCTTCTCAATATTTATAAATTTTCAATAAAATAGTGAAAGTCTACAATATAAACCTCAATTTTTTTTGAAACTATAAGAAACTAGATTTTAAAAAAAAATTAGTGATTTCTTTTAAAAAAAAAAAGCGATCAAAATCCTTGATTTGGTCGATTTTTCAATCCGAATCGCCTATCCACCAATTTTTGAAGCGATCGATCCAATTCACCGATCTACTTTTTTAAACCTTGATAAAAAAGGCTAGCCTCCCATACAACAATTAATTACATGTGTAATGTTGACCTAGGCGTGCAACATGATGTTGACTTATGTAGATTGGGGGGAGGCTACTTTTAAAAATAGTTTAAAATTTTAGAATTTTCAAAAAAATTCAAAATCGGTTCAGTAGAACTAGCTTGACTGCTGTCTGGTTCAGAACAGCCAGAACCGGACGATTATGTGGGATACACAATCAGATCCCGAAATATTACAGAATTCAAAACGATCATGACGATTCACGATCCGAATCGCAGCATCTTGAAACACCGGTTATTTGCGGAGCTATATAAGAAGGAAATTAGAAAGCAAAAGGAGCTTCTTTCACGAGCTCGAAAGGAGAAATAGGCACACTACACATAAATATAAAACTCAAGGAAGAGACATCAACAGATACAAAAAGAAGAAGAAAGGAAAGGCAAAAAATTTATTAGAGATGGTACCTCTCTGGTGTAGAACTTTACAGCGAAACCACGAGGGTCTCTGATAGTTTCAGGGCTTCCACGCTCATGGATAACAGTTGAGAAGCGAACAATAAGCGGGGTCTGCACCCCTGGAGCTCGAAGAAGATCAGCACAAGTCAGATGAGAGATGTCATGGGTCACCTCAAAGAAACCCTTTGCACTTGCACCCCTCGCATGCACAATACGCTCTGGTGTGCGCTCCCTCGTGAAATGCGCAAGCTTCTCAATCAAATGATAGTCCTCAAGAAGAATAGGCCCTGCATCAGTGCCCCAACAACAACAAAAAGGGTTTTAATTCATTCATGTCATCAGATGTAGAGAGAGAGTAAATCGTTTTGGCCAAAGCCCGAGTATTTTGGCCGAGTCTATTTTCTAAACGCTGATATATAGGGAGTATTTTGGCCGAATCGATTTTCTTACCACTGATAAAGTAGATTTTCTAAACACTGATATATAGTGGATATTCTAAACACTGATATATAGTGAATATTTTGACCGAGTCGATTTTCTTAACCTTATATATAGAGTGAGATAGAGAGAGAGAGGCCCCCTGAATATGATATGGTGAGAGAAAGAAAGCCCCCCTGAATATGATAATGATTATTAACATATCTAACGAATCTCATTTTATAATGATCAGTAACAAAATATACTAACAAAAGGAGCCAGCCCTTTATATGATCATTTTTAGAGTGAGAATCAAAACTGCAACATTCAATGAAATGAAAAATCCGTACCAACTCACAACAAACGATAAAATCAACAGCCATGACAAACAATCAGAAAGAAGCCATGAATACCTCTAGATCCAACAGTCAATGAGGAGTCGTCATTCCAAACAGGTGCACCAGCGTTGGTGGTCATGAAAGGGGAATTGTAAGCGCTGGAAGGGCGATACTGGTTCAAATTTCATTAAAAATTTAGCCAAAAGTTAAATCTTCCTTCCAATTATCCAAAACCCAACTGTAAAATACTACAAAACCCAAAAACCTAGAGGGAGAAATCAAGAGCTATACCTTGTATGGATCCATGGCGCCTGACTCAATAGAGGATGGGCTAGAGAGAGAAGAGGAGCTTTATGTAAAGTATTTTGGTGAGTTTTCTCTTTAGGACTGCACATACTTATAGGAAAAAAGATGGGCCCAACTTCAAGATCTCTTATCCATATCTCACATGAATGTTAGAAAATTGTTAATTTTCAGAGAATCCTATGTATTTCATTGAGTAATGCACATTATACTTTGAAAAAATATTACATTTAACAAAAATCTTTTAGCTTTCAAATAAATATACATGTGGTTCCTCTCATAAAGTAGTGGGGCCCATAAAAATAGGTGAGGCAAAGTGAGCCCTCATAGTTACCTGGGTCAACATCTCCCACTTGAACATGACATTCATACGCAATAATAAGTCATAGTTACAAACCCACATTTGAGTGTACCCTTTAAAACAATATTTTTTCATGAGGTCACTTTCACGTTTTCGCAAATATGCTTCTCATAACAAATGTTCGTAATATCTATCATCAAGACTTTTAAGCTAATACGGAATTGTCACTCATGGAAAATGACAAATGTTTTTAAGCCTCATTAAGCTAATGCGCTTAAAAAATAGTTCAACGCTTAAAATCTTTGTCAATGGGTCAACGATTATATCAGATGGGGGCAAATAACTAACAATTACTTCATTTTTCTTAACTACATCATGAATATAGTGATATTGTACATCTATGTGTCTTCATTTGGAATTATTTACTGCACTTTGAATTAATTTAGTTGAAGCTTGATTGTCACAAAATATTTTAATCGGTCTGTCGATTATTTACAGCTTTGAGTAATCTATGATGCACTTTTTCTAGACTGACAACGTAAGTATATTCAATGCTACATGAAATGGACTCTGATTACTGTGTATACCTGAAATGGACTCTGATTACTGTGTATACCTGGCAACACACTCTTATTTCTTACTAGGCCAAGAAACTACTGCTCTGTCAAAGAGGAAAACATGCCCTCAAGTATACTTACTATCGTCCTTATCCCTAGAAAATCTGCATCTGAATATCTTAGAACTTCAAGCTTATCTGCTTGAAAGCATAATTTAAGAGGTTTTGTTCCTTTAATGTATATTATAATTCTTTTAATCTCTTTTCAATGTGTTATGCCTGGATTACTTTGATATCTACTTACAAGACCTACAATATAACCCAAATCTAGTCGTATACATCATACCGCATATATTAAGCTCCCAATAGCTTATGCACATGAAACATTATGGTTTTTTTTGTCATTCTATTGAACAATCCAGACAGCTTTACTCTTTTTTTAACAGGAGTAGACAATGATTTACAATTTTTCATTTTAAATCTATTAAGAACATAGTCAAGATATCTCTGTTGACTCAAACATAACATTATGGACATCTATTTCTAGTTATCAAATTGAGAAGAAAGCGATGACTTAGTCTTATCAATTATTTCTAAGTCATTTTCAGCTAGTAGAATATCTACTACATCATTGAATGAAAAATCGTACAACCGATAACCATCCGGTATTGTCAAAAAAAAAATTTATATAAAAGCCAAAAAAATAAGGGATTTTGTTTGTAATGCATCTTTTAATGTTTTTCATCATTATGCCCATTAATACTAATTTTTACATTATCCCATATTTTTAGAAAATTTCAAAAATACCCATTGGCACAAATTGATTCTTTAAAATCTATGTTTAAATAATTTTTAACTTCATTTGGATGTGATTTGTTTAATCATATTTTAAATATGATTTTTATATTAGATTTTTTTTTGTATTTTTTTAACACTTTTTTATCGCCTGAGACTTGCCCGGTTAGAACGGTTGAATTGGTCGGTTTACTAGTTAGGTGAGTTGAACCGCTTTCGGGCCCATATCCGATTAACCATTCTGGTTCGATTTTTCCTATATTGATCTACATATAATGAGAGTATTATGAATTTACTTCATCTCTTCAAGACATATACACAATGAACCAATCATTTACTTCATATTTCATTTCAATGGTGTGATCATGAAATTTTAAGTACCATTGTCTTGAAGATTATTTTAAACCATATAAAACTTGTTTAATTTATATACTTTGCTTTCTTGGCCCTTAATTATGAAGCCCTCAGGTTACTTCATGTAGATGGTTTCATTTAGTTCACCATTCAAGCATGTTGTCTTCACATCCATTTGGTAAAATTCTAAATCATAATATGCGATGATTGCCTGAATTATTCTAATGGATATAAACCTTGCAATAGGATAATATGTGTCAACATGGTAGACTCCCTTTTTTTAAGTAAAACCCTTTGTTATTAACATAGCTTCAAATTTATCAACTGACCCATCATATTTTAGCTTCTTTTTAAATACCCATTTAAAACCTATAGCTTTCCTATCTGATGGTAAATCACATAGATCCCAAACTTTATTTTTTTCAATAGAATTAATTTCTTCTCTCATAGCATTAAGCCATTATTGAGATTCTTGTGACTTCATCGCATCATTAAAGTTAAAAGGATCATTGATTTCATCTACATCAATGAGGTTGTCTATCTCCTCACTCGTGTAGACATAGAAATCATCAAGGTATGAAGTATGACCTCTAGACCTCTTTTGACCCCTTAACATGGGGTGTGTAGGTACTTCAACATCATCATGTTGATCAAGGTATAGATAGCATGTCCACAATTCATAAAAGTATAATCTATTGCTTTAGCTGAAACCCTGTTAAGGATAGACCTAGTTGTGGTTAATGCTTATCCCCAAAAGGTCTTAGGTAGACTAGCAAGAGCCATCATGGATGTAGTCATTTCTAAAAATGTTCTATAATGCCTTTCAGCTATACCATTTGGTTGTGGTATACAAGGCATAGTGGTATATCTTTTAATACCATTTTCTTGACAATATGTTAAAAGCTTGAGATGTGTATTCATCTCCTTTATTAGTTCTAACAAATTTAATGTCCCCTATCCAATTAGTTTTTTACTTCTCTTTTATATTTTTTAAATATTTGTAAGGCTTCGGATTTATGGTGGATTAGATAGACATATCCAAACCTAGAAAAATCATCAATGAAAGTGATGAAGAATAACATCCTTTTATGAGATTTAACATTGAGAAGCTCACAAATGTCTGAGTGGACCACATTCAAAAACTCATTAGCTCTCTCCCCTTTATTAAATAGTTTCCTAATTATTTTTCTTAACAAGAAGTGCTGACAGGTTGAAAATTCCACATTATTTATATTTGAAATAAGACATTTATTTATTAACCTATTTCTTTTGTCTTTCTCTATGTGGCCAAGCCTAAGATGCCAAGTGTATGCATCAGCAACCGTTACATAGGTAGGTCCCCTAAAGTGAAAGATTTTGCATTCAATCTAAGTATTGTGGTTACTATCCTCTATGAAGGTGGAAGACTATTTAAGATTGTGGAAGCTTACATTCATTCGAGAACTTCATTCCTAGCAATAGCTAACTCCTTAGCCATAACTAGTATTTTGTTTACGTGCTCCACTAAATTATCACCCTCTTTCATTTGAAATGAGTTATATTGCTCAACCATTACTGAAAGTAATACATGCATAAAAAAAACAACTATAAGAGAGTTACTTGTAAGTACTTCAAGTGCATTTAAATTGGATAAAAACAAATGGGATTGTATACAATGCGACCATTTACCTTTAGGGGCCATTTGAATACCTGAAAATATATTGTCTGTGAAATATATTACTGGTGTAATACATTAATGCGTAATACATTACCTGTAAATGGATTGTTACTGTTTGGATAGTATTTAGATACAACATGGGAAATACATTGTTATTGTTTGACAATGTCTGGAATAAATATAGGAAATACATTACCAACATTTTACCAGCACGTGCCTATAAACGATCATTTCTTTCTTTTTTGTCACAAAATTCTCCTAAAATGCATAATTATCATTTCATTCTTTTTTGTCACAAAAGTCCACTAAAATACTGAATTAAAATCATCATCACACCATTCCAAAAATATTTCTAATAATAACATTATCACCATTCCAAAAAGATTTTCTAATAATAACTTGTACTATTTTACAGTCATGACACTATTTCCTACAATCATGATACTATTTCCTACGTATTTTAAGTGCCTTTGGCACTTATATGCAAACATTGGTTTCAACATGATAAGTCATTGGAACAATATGATTGGAATAACATGATTTTATTATGATGAGCCTTATTTTTATTTATTTATTATAGAAGTCTTTCAAATGTCTATCTATATAATTTCAAATGAACAATAAATTTATGATACTAAATTCAAAATCTGTGGGGTACGAGTTAAAAAATGAGAAGAAGTTTGATTAGTAAACTAGAAAGTTTGGTAATTGCAATATAAAATTTTGAGGTTTTGGAGGAGACTAAAGAGGTATGTTATTTCAATTAAGATTTTAGTAATATCTTGTAGGCATTATGTTGTGTGAAATTTTTTATTATGATTGTGTTGTGTCATTTATCATTGATTATTTATTTTTATTTTTATTATTTTTGTTTTTATATGACACTAATGCCTTCAGAGGAGGGGACGAGCTTAAAAAGGAAGGGACCACCTAGTTATTATGAAGAGAGAGAGCTTAAAAGATATTTTTAATCAGTGATAAGGTAGGCAAAAACACACGTAATTTTTTTTCAAAATTACCCGTCACTCTTGTAATAGATGTTTCAGCTATCACAACCCGTAATGAATTCCCTGATTTTTTGGGAAATCTCACGTACTCTCTTTCCATTTCCTTACGATTAAGTGTACCCAAACAATGGAAATGTCATATTTTTTTGTAATCTATTGTCACGTAATAGATTTCCACGTACCCGGCCCTTTAGTATAAGGATGTCACAATTACTTATAATCATCAGACGTGAAATCTTATAGCTTAAGTGTGTCACAGATTTCGAAAATATTTATTTTGAATTTTGAGTTTGGTCAATAAAATCAATGTTTCCACCCAATTTCACATCTAATGGTCAAGATTAATTGCGATCTCCCTATACCAAAGATAAATTGTCTCATTATATACTTTTCCTAAACAAATTTTGTATAACAATGGCGAGTAAACAAGCAAAAGCGAGTTATTTATCTAAGAAGACTTTAGAACCACACATACAATTATAAATCACAGAGAGCAAAAGTAATAAAAAAAATTTACATCCTATTTTTTTTGTATGTGTGTAATATTCAAGATGGTTTACTAAAGGAAAAAGAAAAAAATTGCCTAGAGAGAAGTAAGACTTCCTTCAAATGAAAAGTCTAGAGAGAGAAGCAATGGGAAACTTGCATCCCATGATGTATATATCTACGAACTAGACGGGCAAAGTACAAAGAGGTGAAGATTTTGATCATTGATTAAAGGACCACTTTCCGTTAATGGACCACTTCGGACCCCAACTTTTTTCAAAAGAACAAAAGTTTATATAGGTTGTCAACCTTATACTATACAAGTAAGGTGCATCCAAAAAATCCACAAATGGATAAAGGTTTTCTTTATGACTCTCGAATCGATCATCTCGACTTCAAGATTCATAGATATAAAAAGAAAAGTTGATTTTAATCCTAAAAATGATTCAGCTTCTAGCAAATTATATGGGCCGTTTATTTTCAAAAATTTTAAATATTCATAAATATGCCTAATCGTCACTATTTCTAGAAATTAAATTTCAAAATTGGGGGCATCAATAAATTTTCATATCATTACAAGACTTTGTAGTGCTGGAATTACATTTTCAACATAGTTTTAAGGTACACATTATTTTAATGATATAAATTTGACACCTTATACAAACCTCCCCCAAAAAAATGATTTATTAACATAAATGATACGAGATGAGACAACAATGGAATCAAATTAGCCCCAATCTCAAAAGCTCGTGCTGTCTTGACGATGGGCAAAAACATCAATCCACGAGAGAGAACATTTTCCTACCTGAATAGTAATAAAATACGAGCAAAGCATGATGTAAGATTAACAGAGATGATGAATGATGCAAGATTAAGAGAGATGATGAATGACATTAAACTTTATTATTAATAAAAAGGCAAGCTTTTTATGCTACTCCTACATCATAAAATTTATATATTTCCCTTTATCCAACCGTCAAGCCTAAGATTGTCCCAATCACAATGTCATGTCTCTATACCATTTTATACTTTAAGACATCGGATTTATGATCAAACGGTAGTAGCTCTCTTGAACAAAATTGGACTGCTGGATAGTAGGAGAAAGATAGAACTTCTATACTGTAGGGGGAGTATAAAAACCTTTCCCTTAATAAAAAGGAAAGTATATAATAACATTGTTTACCTTTCGTATAAGGCAGTCACAATAAATCTTGACCGTTAGATGTGAAATTAGGTGGTTACATTTATTTTCATTGACCAATCTCGAAGTTCAAAATAATTTTTTTCGAACTTTGTGACACACCAAAGCTATCAGATTTCATATCGGATGGTTGTAAATAATTGTGACCCCCTATTCCAAAGGTAAACAGTCTCATTGTATACAATCCCTTAATAAAAATAAAGGAAAATAACCTCTAACCCCTTCTTGTAATTTCCATTCCTATTAGCCCCTTGGGTTAACCAAAATCCCTTGCACCCCTTCAAGTTTAAAACTTTGAGACCATTAGCTCTCTAATTGCGTTTTTCGTTGTTCTTTTTACAAATTTGTTCTTTTTGTTTTACAAAATGGCAAACCCATCCATTAGTCATCCATACTTTTTTTTTGTGACGATATACAAATTTTATTAATGATAATAATAATAAGTATCATAATTAATAATTATAATAATAACAATAATAGCAACAAGAATATATTAATTGTTATATATTTAATCTCTTATTGGTATTTGATAATATTTTTTAAAAAGAATAAATAAATAATAACAATCCATTAAAAATAGTAACAAATATCTTGGTTAATCATTTTTCAAGTTCAAAAGATATTGATTTAATTGTAAACTAGGTCATAATATTAAAGAAAAAATTCATTTTCTTTTCATGTCTAAATTTATAGAGTGGGATCCATGGATGTAAGATTGGTTTTAGGCAACGGAAGAGAAATGCAAGGAAGCATTTTGTAAAATAAAATGATCATATTTGTAAAAAGAATAAAGAAAAACATAATTAGGGGGCCAACTGTCCCAAATTTTAAAATTTGAGGGGGTACAAGGGATTTTGGTGAACATAAGGACTAATAGGGATGAAAGTTTATGGGAAAGGAGTAAAGGTCATTCTCCCTAAAAAATAAATCCATAATAAAATGAAGATGAAATTTGGATGGCTCTTATGCCATTGAAAGAAAAATTTTAGAGCAAAGATGAGTGCCAATCTGAGATATAAGAAATGGTGTGTCTTTAAGCTAGTGATCATAGAGCCTGGATTTTAATTAGGAACTCTTTAGAGAGAGAAGATGAGCTTTATATAAACAAGAGGCTCTACTTATTGTTGTGTTTTCCTCTCTCTGACTTCTCATCTCAATGGAAACAGGCTCTCAGATCTCAGGGATGTTTATCCACAACTTACATGAACATTAGAAAGCCTTGAGAATATAATTAGTTATTTAAATATGGTAAACGTTTATATAATTGTGAGACCCTAAACAATCAAATTAAGGTGCATCTCAAAAATTTCACTAAAAGAGGTTTTTTTTATGCCAAAAAATCTTCAAATTAATCATCTGAACCTCAAAATGCATGGACAAAAAAAAAAAAGGATTTCTTCTTGGAAATAGTACATCTTGTAATGCATTTTTAGATCATCAATTTTCAAGAATTTCAAGTGTTTATAGATCTGCTCATTCTACACTATTTTTAAGCTTTTAAATTTTATAATTAGAGATGAAAGTTAATTTTTAGGCCACCACTAAGATATTTGTTATTGATACAACATCTTTTGCGTCTACATGAAGGTGCGCCTTACTTTGATTGTTTAGGGCCTCCGTCTTATAGAAACTACACCCTTTATTCAAAAATCCTTTAGCAATGGGCAATTATTAAAATAAGGAGAAGGATACAGTGGAGCCATCTATCTTTGTTACCCAATTGTCACGATTAATCTTGATCATTGAAAGTGAAATTGGGTGATGATATTTATTACATTGATCGAGCTCAAAATTTAAAATAAAAAAATTTGATATTTATGACACATCCAAACTATCAAATTCTACATCGAATGGTTACGTGACGTCCTTTTATCCCTTGCAATAAATTAAATATAAAATGACTCTCATAAAAATAGTGAGGCCCATAAAAGTAGGTGTGAGGCAGGGCCTCATGGCCATGTGCCAACAACGACAAGTCCTCCTAGCTAACGAACAAAATAAATATCTACAGTGGGGCCCCACCTTTTATTAAATGAGATTTATTTATTTAATATTATTTAATATATCACAAGCCAGCGTTTGGGCTTATCAACTGGAATCACATAAAATACCTCTCGATTGCTATGAAATTTCCCAAATGCTCCTAATTAATTAGCTTCATCACTTAATTTGAGGTTCCTTTATAGATAATATATATTTGAGATTTTGTGAAATGGACCACGAAAAGTGTACTATAAACCAGAGGCGGATTATTAGCACCTGGTGAGTGTAGAGCATAGGATTATGGTGGAGCCCAATGTTTTAAAACTCGACGATTTCTTTATGTAGATCGTTGTCCTGGATGGGAGTTGGTTAAAAACGAACTGATTATGGGATGATATTGGTCTTGGTAAGGTTCCTATCAATCCCCATTATGTATTAATATTTTTTATGTCCCTTATATATCCTCACCCTATAAATGTTTTTTGTTTTTGGACTTTTTTTGGATCATCTATTTAAATCAATCCGAATCTCATCTGAATCATTGATTCAACAATCAGACATAGATCTATAGATGGACGATCCGCTGACAAATTTAGGTTTGGGAACAGTAGTGAAGCCCCACAAGTGATCATCGAAAACAAACCGTTTTTTGCATGTGGTGTATGGTAATTATCTTTCCCAAAATCTATATGACAACTCGTTTTCTTATTCAAGTACCACAAGTGAAGCCCCACCAAATTTTGCATGTGGTGTATGGTAATTCTCTTTCTCAAAATCTATATGACAAATCGTTTTCTTATTCAAGCACCAAAATATAACGTGATTTGGTACATTGCTTTTTTGCCCTTATTTATGGAATTCATAGCTTTGAAAACTTGTATATCTCGTAAATTTAACAAGACTTGAAATTGGTTTAGAAAATATGAAATGTGAACTCAAATTGTTTTAAAATCTATGATTGTTGAGGTTGAGACTTGAAATTAATTTAAAAAATGTGAAATGTGAAATCAAATTTTTTAAAAATTGATAATTGTCGAGGTCGAGATAATGCAGCGTGCGAGATGCTATAATTAATTTGACTATGGATAAAATGGCCTGGGCTGATGATTTTCCTTTTTCTATGCATGCTCATTTAAAGTTTATCAAATATATTTTTGTTTAGGACTTGCGAAGGGCACTTTGGTATTTTTCCATTTAAAGGATCTGTGGCTAATTTCCACCAAAAAAAATAATAATAGTTAAATAATTAAATAAAATAAATTCTAGGGGCAGCTAATTTATAGGTGGCAAGGGCTAGTATAGTAATTTGGCATTCCAATAATAAATTTGGTGCAGTGTTTTTAAACGTACAATAATGAGGGTCCATTGTTTTCTAATTTTTTATGATATGGTCTTTGGAGGTGCATTATTTTTCAATTTTTTTTATGATATGGAATCTTATCTTGTTTGGACTTCTAGAACCTCCTCACAACCCCATATGACAGCGTTCCACGTGGACGTGGTCAACCGGACACGTGTATAGTTCCACGAGGATGGGTCTTGGTTTAGACGGCTCTTTGGATGGGTCTTGGTTTATTTTGCTTGAGCTGAGGCTAAGGGCCTACACTATTTCCTTGAGCTTGAGGAGGCGTTGGGTCAATGTGGCGTGTGCAAGCCACAAGATGCAAATCTATGGAGCCACTCTCTCTCTCTTCGTAACAAAAACCGGCCGAGTACACTGTGCTGACTTACTCGGGCTTGTGTAATGGCCCGAGTTCTCCTGAGTTGGGTCTAACTTGGGGATATTAAAAAATTCAAAATTTGTAATATATTTTTATATTTTTTGTTATTTTGGCAAAGATTGGAATGTATTTTGTGTAAAAATATATATTTTTTCTGTATTTATGGGCTTTAAGCCCAATAAAAAATATAGTGCAAAACCCCATAAACAGTATTACAAACCTTTAATTGTATGACAAAACCCACACAATGAGGGTACTAGAGCCCTATCATTATAGTGTTATAGAGGGGTACGCTTGAACATTACAAAACCCACACAATGAGTGTACAAGAGCCATATCTTTATAGTGTTATAGAGGGTTACGATTTGTGCTGGTTATTTACAAAGTCAATAAATTTTATGTCAAAGATGACAATAGTATTATAAAAGTCAAATAGTATAGTTGTATAATATTCTCTACGTTTTTTTTCAAATTAAAAATACTTTAAGAGATAGCAGTTGAAATTTAGACAACAGAAGGTAAACTTCAAAAACAAAGCAAGAACAAAAAAAACCCGAGCAACGGCAAATAAACAATTCTTAGAAATCGACGCCTCAAACCGAGCATGTTCAAGTAATAGCAGATCAGCAGGCAACAAAAACAGACATCCAGTAAGCTCGAGCAACAACATACAAAAACTTAAGATCTCCTCCGAAGACAGAAAAACAATAGACAGTTGAAAAAATCATAATGGGACTCAGAATAGATAACAAAACTCGATACAAAATAAAGACTCATTCAACAACTCACATACTATCATACCAAATCAAGTAACGAAATACTCGATCACACGAAAATGACATGATCAAGTAACGAAAAATTCAATCATACAAACATAACAAGATCGAATAACAAAAAATTCAATCATACAAAAATAATAGGATCGGTTAATGAAAAACTCGATCATACATTACTCATAAGACAAAACAAGGATAAACACAAAAACAAAACGTAATGTTTCTTTTCTTCTTCCTTTTTCCATTTTAACATATAAAAACGATCAACACAACTTGATGATCCATCACAAGGTGTCGAAGTTGGTGAGCCGTCACAACTTGATAAATCATCACAACTTGTAGATCGGTACGATAATTCAATGAAGTGGAAGACAGAAGTAGAAGACAAGTGCGTCAATAAATTAATCAATCCACAAGGGGCCCATAATTACTGTTTTCTCTCACCCCCTTCGATTCTTCATTGTCAAAGTGGGGAGATCATGGCCCATGATCATTTTCCTTTTCTCTCACCCCCTTTGATTCTTCAATGTCAAAGTGGGGAGATCATGGCCCATGATCATTTTCCTTTTCTCTCACCCCTTTCTCTCTTATCTCTCTAATAATTTATCTCCAATAATGAAGCCCCATTCTCTTCAATCTTTCTCTCTCTCTCTCCTCTTTCAAGAGCCCTTTTATTGGGCTTTAAGTTTTTTTTTTTTTTTTACAATATTATCAAATTTTATTGAATGAGAAAAATTACATCATTTGCTACGATTAAATATTGCAAAGCAACACCCTTTTTAGCAAACGAATCAGCAATATGACATTTGATGAAAATAAACCATCAAAGAAGCCGCCAAATTGAATTCTTGAAGCCAGATCGATTTCAATTGTCATGGAGCATATTCTTCCTTTTTACACCATTGCCTGAGTCTTAACAGAGGTAAAAACAACACATCCAAGCCTTGTCGAGTACTGTAACCAAAGGCGCACAGAAGGTGACTCAACCAAGTGGAACCACTTGGACAGGACCACCTTTCATGGTTAAAGTCACTAGAGTGGTGACCATGGGAGCCACACCAATGTCTCTACACTGCAGACTAGAAAGGTTTTAAAGGATAAAATCTCGTTTTCTGAACGTCTTTGAAGTATTAGACACCGCTTGCAAAATCAGGCAGTTCAAATTGGAGCTACAGGTTAGATCGGAACTGGTCATTGGCCGGTTTGGTTTTTGCCGGTTTTGGTGATCCCCCGTCTGGTAATTAAAAAAAATTCAAAAAATATTATATAGAATCCTAAAAAATAAGGGATTTGTTTATAATGAGTTTTTTTAATGTTTTTCATCATTTTGGCAAAGATTGTAAATTATTTTGGTCATTAATATTTAATTTTTTTTATTAAATTTTAAAAATACCTTTGAGTACAAATCGATATTTTAAAATCCATTTTTTCACTAATTTTCAATTTCATTTGGATGTGTTTTATGTAATCATGCTTTAAATATATTTTTTATATTTATTTTTAGATTATTATTATTATTTTTTGAACATTTATTTTACCGATTGGGACTTGTTAGTACCGAATAAACGGTATCGAGCCCTTGCCCGGTTTGATTTTTCGAACACCGGTATTAGACGCCCTGTGCATATAATTGATCGGATAAGTTTGAGGTCCATATACTCTTGAGAAACAAGAAGGCCCAGCGAAACGCTTATTAAAGAAATCTCATTCTTATTCTAAACTATTTTTTATTTTGAAAAGGAATAATGGCATTTTAAAAATTGACTTATTCAAACACGTGTAATTTTTAATATTGACTTATGTAATTCAAATTCTACATTTTAAAATAAAAACAAAAATAATTCATGAAGATTGAGCATTTCAAATTTGACATACGTAACAATAATTTTTTATGACTTTATTCTAAAATAGTTTTTGCATTCAGACTAAAATATTATTTGTTGAAAAATGGTATTCTTTTGGATCGAAAATCTTTGACCTTTGTTGAGGGCTTTGGCTTTTCCTTCTCTCATCTCTATCGAGATGCAAACGGGTTAGCAGATAGTCTCGCTAAACATGGCATCTTATTTCTCTCTTCTCTTTGCTTGATTGTGACGCCTTAATATCGTTTATGTAATTTTGATTATGTTTTAGCACCCTTTTCAATAAAAATTATAACATTAATAATAAAAAATAAAAAGAAGGTATTTTTGAACAAAGAAATGCCACGCTATAAAAATGCCATGTATCTAAAAAAAGACGGGCGTCGATGAGTTTTTAAAAAGTTGACACACGTATCGGAATCACCCATGCTGACACCATATTTCATTACGGTGATTTGAGGGTCAAATTTCAAACTTAATTGATTGATCCAAACACAAATGCATTCGAAATTAATAATTCTTTAAAATTAACTGTAAACACCCATGAAATCTGTTCAAGTTAGTTTAAAACGTCGAATAATCAAGTTTTAAATCACCTTCACCCATTGATGGCCAAGATTTAACACGCTGTTTGACAGTGCTCTCTCAATGTTTCTCTAAAATTTCAGCAGTAGCCTCGCATATTCCTTATTCAACATAATGAAAATCGTCTCTAATCGTCAATTCACGAGAAAAGACTTTTTGTACATAACTCACAACCACAAATTCTCTTATAAAAGACAATTGATATTAGGGTACAGCCATGAAACAAGCAAAAAAAGATAGAATACAGTGTATAGTCAACAATGGCCGCTCCTTTGGCAGGCATTGTAGAGTGACAAAAGAGAGAGAGAGAGAGAGAGAGTGTTGAGGCGAAGAAGACAGAGAGGGAGCCATGTGGGTGGAGACAGGAGTAGAGAGAAAGGAGTCTATTTTGGATTTCGAGATTTCAAACAAAGTGGTAACCTAAGGCTCGAGGCAATCAATGTACCTGGACTTTTTTTTTTAATTAAAAATAAAATTTTCAAAATAGATCCGTTTTGAAAAAACACGCTCGAGGATTTGCCGTATAGAATAAAACGATAAGGGAGAAATATGTATGAGTTTGTGTGATGTGTGATAGAGAGATGTTGATCCAAACCAAAAATAGTGGTGGGACCTACATGAAAAGAGAGTCTTCTATTTGACGCGTCTGGATTGGGAAAGGAAAAAAAAAAAAGAAAAGAGAGAAGAGAGGTGTAAATTGAGAGAGAGAGTGATGGATGAGTGTGGAATGGTAAAGGAAAAAATAAAAAATAAAAGAGAGAGAAGAGGGGTGTAAATTGAGAGAGAGAGTGATGGATGTGAGGGAGTTAACCGTTGTATGTTATCTAAGTGTGGGTGAAATTCTTGTGAGTGGTGTTTGGCATGTGGCATGTATGTGAGTTGTACAAAGGGAAGGAGAATTTTAGAGAGAGAAGTGTTTGTGTACATGGTGTTGAGAAATTTTAGAGAGATAAGTGTTTGTGTACATGGTGTTGATGTATGTTTTATATCAAAGAATTCAAAGTGTTACTCTCTCTAAGTTAGATTCCCAATGTGTGTATTCCCAAGAAGTGGTATTAAAGCTTTGAAAATTTCTGATCGCTAATATTCGGTAAATCGTCAATATTCAGTAAATACAAACGTGTTTTAAAGAGAGATAAAAATTGACGAAAAATCTGCAAAAATAAAGCGCAGTAAATACAACCGTAAATATTTAGTAAATACTACCGTGCTTTAGAGATAGATAAAATCGAAAAAAAATCTGCAAGAATAAAGCACATAGGTCGGAGTCCAATCTAGAGTACGGGAATGAAGAACCCACCAAAATAGCTCTTACTCTTTCTCTACTTTATAAGTTTGTTTTATTCAACAAAAATATCCATCCTCCATATTACGTGCTCTTTTTTTCAAAGGAGTTTGGTTTCACAAACGGAAAGTTAACTACTAAAAAAAGATAACTACTAAAAAAGACTATTATTTATTTCCAACTAATGCAACTCCTACCCACGTCATTATTAAAAAATGGTGCTTTCCTTCCTATTCTATAACTTGTCACAAGATTTCCTATTATCTAACGTGTCTATGATACGAGATAAAACTTCTTCAATTGACAAACTCTCATTTTAAACTTCTTAAAATATCTCTCAATTAAATAACCAAAATAATAACTAATCAAAACAAATATATCATTAGATGCTTCCATCCAAATCCCAACCCAAACGATAAAACCCATATAATAGAAAACTTTTTTAAAAAAATCGTAAATAAATAAAAAATAACAGACTTAAATAATGACTCATATTTCCTACAAAAGACGGACTCTTATTATCTTTAAAAAAAAATAGAGATTTTAACCTAAAAATTCTATTTTTAACAATTAACCCTAATAAAAAAAATAAAAAATCTTCCCACATCTGTAAAAGTAAAATTAACAAAAATAAAATTAAAATTTTGTAGTAACCACATCTTGATTTGCATCATTCTCCCTTAATAGAAAAAACTCGTCATCGAGTTTTGAAATGTGCTAAAATAAAATTTTCAATGGCCTTGTAACCTTCTTCAACTCGAACATTGTAAACACGATCCTACGACTTGTGGCTTATTGCATTAATTACAACAATCGTACATTGAAACGATAAATCCTTGGGGAAAATGTCATTATATGTCAGTAGAGTCTATTCAGTCACATGAGCTTGTTGAAATTGCTCAAACTTAACTTTATGGCACGCCACGTATGCATACGTGATTCAATGGTTACACCAATTTCACCTATTGATTATCTTTTAAGATTATTTTTTTTTTTTTGTCAAATATTTCCATTGGTTAGATCTCCTCTGGGTTTGGGTCAATATCTTACTTACCTCTCTCTTCATTTGTGAGAAAGTTAAATATCTTTATTGCTTGAAGGACAATTTCTCTGCTTTCATCTTATTTTTCAGTAAATGTAGGACCTTTTAAAAAAATTGGGTCATAAATGACATCAATGAATGATGATTCTAATTGAATATTCAAACCTACTTGCTCTTCACCTTTAATTGGATATTCATCAAATTTAGGTAGATCACTCTCCCGACTATGAAGCTTCCAACGCAGAACGCGCATATGGAACAAAGTTTTCGATAACAACGTCTGACTCATTACTTTCATCATAGTACGTCAAAGCCAGTGTAGGAAAAATCGAATCGAAACGATCAATTGGGCATGGGCCCTGGAAGTGATTCAACCGGCCTAATGGGTAAACCGCCTGATTCAACCGTTCTAATGGGGCAAGTCCCGAACAGTAAAGTGTTAAAACAAATAAAAATATAAAAACTTAATAAAATATGATAAATATATTTAAATAATGATTAAACAAAAAACATCCAAACGAAGCTGAAAATTCATGAAAACATAGATATTAAAGACTCAATGTATACTTAAGAGTATCTTTTGAAATTTTTCAAAAAATATGAAAAAAGATAAAATAAATATTAATGACTAAAACAATTTCCAATCTTTGCCGTAATGATAAACAATATTAAAAATGCATTACAAAGATTGTATATGGTTTTTACTTTTTTTAAAAAAAATTACCCAACCGGTCACAAAAACTAGTTAAATCAAGAACCGGCCAGTTCCGATCTAATTAGGCAAAAATCGGTTGGACCGCCGATTCTTCCTACAATGGTCGAGGCTGGATTTTGTGCTGAGCATGGCTTAATTCCTTCACTTGTCTTCTCAAGTATTTGATCTCAATATCTCACAGGTCTCGTCCTCATTGGATGGGCTTCTTTCCGATACCTAATCATAGACCATGTTTACGAGCCGTGATACCTATCAACGAACAGCACGATTCATGAGAATCAACTGATGCTCTTATACCACCACGATCCATAAGAATCGACTGACGCTCTGATACCACTTGACGCAGTTGAAAATTATCGACAGTCAACACCCGACAAATACAACCGCGTTTTAGAGAGAGAAAATAAATTTTTATTTTTATAGATGTGGGTAGATTTTTTTTATTTTTCTTATTATGGTTAATTATTAAAAATAAGACTTTTAGGTTAGTTTGATAAAATCCTTTTTTTTTAACAAAGTTTTTAAAAACAATAATAATAGTCCATTTTTTTTGGGAAATATAAGTCATTCTTTAGGTCCATTTTTCTTTATTTATTTATGAGCTTTTTTAAGGAGGCTTTCTATTCGATGGGTTTGATCATTTGGTCAGGACGTTGATGGAGGCATCTAAAGATTGATTTATTTTTTATTAGTTATCATTTTGGTTATTTAGAAGGAAAATATTTTATGAGGTGTAGAATGAGAGTCCGTAACGCTTATCTCATAGTATAGGGACGTGAGACAATAGGAAATCTTATGCCAAGGACGTTATCTTTTAGTTGTAGAAAGGAAAGGCTTTTTTTATTTTTATTTTAAAAGTGACGTGGTAATAGTCTTTTAATAGTTATCTCCTTTTTAGTTGTTATTTTTAGGTTTGTGAAAGCATGTCAAATGTAATGGAGGATAGATGATTTTTGGTGAATAAAAAAACATTATTTTGTAGACTGAGGGTGAGAGCGTCTTTTTGTGGTTTTTTTTTATACTCTGGTGGTACGTGTTGTAAGATTCAGACACCTGTACTTATTTATTATAGATATTTTGTGAGTTTTTTTATCTCTCTCTAACTGGGGTTGTATTTGTCGAAAATTTTTAACTGAGTCAGTAAGAGAGCTTCCTAAAATCCTAACATACAGGGACAAAGACAAAGGTCAATTTTTTTATTTTAAAAGCAAGCTTTCTATAGTTTTTCTACTGTATGAAACTTATATACTTCCCCCTATTCAACCATCCATTTTAAATGGGCGGTTGAGATGACCTCAATCACAATATCACGTCTCCACACTATTTTATTTTTAAATCTTCTTCTACAAAATATTTTGACACTAAAATTTGGGAGTCCACACCTCTCTTAAACTTTCATTTGAAAAAAAATATAAAAAATATTCTCAATAAAATAAAATGACTA
This sequence comes from Amborella trichopoda, assembly GCF_000471905.2. Next base: position 95,113 of record NW_006495273.1, on the reverse strand, counting down.
AAATACTCTTAAAATTTTCAAAGGGTATTTTGGTCAATACATTTTATCGAAAAAATATTTTTATTTTTTTATATTTTAGGTGCACCATATTGAGAAGATGACTTTTATATTCATCCAATTTGTAGAAAAAAATTAAAAATAAAATACTCTAAGGTAGAAGTATATATCTTCTATGTTGTTGGGGAAGTATAGAAAGCTTTCCTATCTTTTAAAATAAAATTTTTATCTTAATTCCTTACACATTACCACACATATGAGTTTTGTATGCGCCACAAGAGCCTCATGTTCATGGAACTCATTCAAATTCAAGAAATTTATTTTATTTTTTAGACAAACACTCAAAATTTTAGAGTGTTATTATTGCGGTATTTGTTTTGCAATGTAAGACCTAAAAATTCTAGAGAACTACAAAATTTGGTGTTAGTAGTAAAAACTCAACAGGACTTTAATTATCCGTTGAGAAAAAAAAATTAAAAATAACAAATTAAGAAAACATATTTAGTTTTCATTAAAGATATGTTGTAATTTCAAAACGTTTGTAACCTACATTACATATTTGTTTCAACCACATTTAACTTGGGAACATGAAAAGATTGCTTGCCAAAAAGAATGAAAAAGAAGGCTAGTATGAAGAAGTAATACACAATTAATAAAACAAAAATGATAAATAAAAAATACAATAATAAAAAGGAACTTTTGAAACATAATTACTATAGAAAAGTTTATATAAGGTTGACACCTTAAAATGTAAAAGTAAGGTGTACCTCTAAAATCTTATGAAAAAGGTTGTTTTGATGTTGAAAAAATATCTAATTGATTATCTCGACATCGAGATGTATAGATATGGAGAAAAAAAGATATTTCAAGTCCTAACAGTAGTATATCTTGCAACACATTATCTAGACCGTCTATCTTCAAGGTTTCCATGTGTCTACAGATCTACTTGATTTAAACCATTTTTTTAGTTTAAAATTTTATAATTAGGGATAAAAATAGATTCTCGTACCATCCTAATATTTTTTACACAAAAATTGCATTTCATGACAAAGTTTGGAGCTACACCTTAGTTTAATTGTTTATGGTTTGAACATTTTGCAAACCACACCCATTTACAATTCATACAAGGATGAATAAATAATAGGGATTGTATGCAATGAGACCATTTTCTTTTGATACAAGGAGGTCACATTATTTATAATCATCCGATTTGAAATCTGATCGCTTGGTATGTCACAAAGTTCGAGAAAATTTCTTTTGAACTTCGAGCTTGGTTAATGAAATAAATGCAGCCGCCCAATTTTACATCTAATGGTCAAGATTAATTGTGACTCCCTTGTACTAAAGGTAAATGGTCTCATTATATATTTTTTCTAAATAATATATAACTAATAAAGAGAGTGAAGGATAAAAAAGTTGCTCTAGAAGTGTGAAGGCTAACCTATTCGAAAAAAGTAGTTAATCATGTGAACCCAATCACTAATGCAAAGTTGTGGCTTCTTTAAATTCCCTTGAAATTTAGCTTAGCTAAATTTATGGAAATTCGTCAAAATACACCTAATCTATCAACTGCTTAACATTTTAACTAATTTTCAAAAAAATAATGTTAATAAATTCTTGAATTCCCTTGAAATTGGCCAAAATTATGCTTAGGCCATATTTGGCCCGGTCCTGACATATATAAACCAAACTTGTTGGTCTTTGAAGCTTAATTGTCTCAAATGAATAGGGTTGAGAATTTTTTGGATAGGATTTGGATCCATTCAGATCTGGATCCTAATCCAGACTATAAATAGAATTTGGATTAGGATCCGGAACGGATCGAAAATGCTTGGATCCAAATCTGAATCCAAAATTACTCATGGGATCCAGATCCGAGTTAGGGGAGAGAGCCAATTTTGCCCAAAGGACTAAATATTATGGGGATGCCTGTGTTAGTACATACACAAAGCACATAGATATGTATGCCCAAACAAAGAGGGAATAGAAGTGCAGTATCCTTAGGAAAAGCTTACACAGATGTCCAAGTATAACAAAACAATGAATCATTCTAAGAGTGAATAAAAAATCTAGAGAGGGAATAAAAAATTTAGACAAGCCTCTCTCAAGATATTGTCCAAGTATAACAAAACAATGGATTGTTATTGACTAATCTGTACAATTACAACGTTTTTGCACTGCAAAGCCAAAACCGAAAACAAAAGAGTAATAAACTACATGACAAAGCACAGAACCAAAAACCATTTTTCAGCAATATTAGTGACAAAAAGAAAATAAAACCGACAAAGATTGTGTTCTATTATTGTTACGATCACTCTCTCTCTCTCGCTTTCTCTGATATCACATTCTTGAGAACCATGGGCATAGACTCCTCCCTTTGAATCCTCAGCTTTTCAGCTATGAAAGCATCGATGGTGAGCTTGAACTCTTTTTTTGAATAGATTAGGCTTCCCTGTTTGGAGCCATTGGACTTCAACGGCAAGACAGAGGAGCACTTGTAGAGGTAGAAACGCATAGCAATTCGAACGTTGGGGGAGTAGTTTTATAAAGTTAAAAAGACGTTGGTGATAAGGTTTCAAAAGTTTATATATATATATATATATATATATTGATTGTATTATTTTAAAATTCGGGTTGGATTCGGATACATCCCACCCCGAATCCAATCCAAAATGGTATTCGAATCTGAATCCAACCCGGTTTCGGATCCGGATCGAGTAAATTCGCAGCATTACAAATGGGGGCCGGCCTTAGTTCTCTAATAAACTTGGGAGATTTTCTTTGGTTACAAGAGTGTGGTGCAATCTTAAACAATCCAAATAAGGCACACCTCCAAATTTTATCGTAATATGTGATTTTGGTGTAAAAAATTCTTAGGTTTATCTGAAAATCTATTTTCATATTTAATTATAAAATTTTGAACTCCAAAAATAGTTAAAATCAAGTAAATCTATAAGCATATGAAAATCTTGAAAATTGACAGTTTAGATAATGTGTTGCAAGATGCACTATTTATGGGACTCAAAATCTTTTTTTTTTTTCATATTCATATATCTCAATGTCGAGATGATCAATTAGAGTGTTTTTTAACATTAAAACAACCTCTTCCAATGATTTGTGAGGTGTATTTTTAATTCTACATTTTAAGATTGCTACCTTATATAAACTTTTTCTTAAATTACAATGGGTACTTTTGGCCTTCAAATATTGGAATCAAGTACTTAAATGCCGTTCTTTTGAGCTTTAATTGCAAGTTTCATTAGTGCATAATGCCACAAGATCGAAATTGGCAATAGTATTGGATTTTGGCACTTCATATCAGGTATTGTAGCTATTGGAATGGTATTTATCCTAAACTGTGGTTGTTTTGGTATCCAATGCTTTCTGTTGAAATATGCAAATGGAAAAGGGTGTGGTTTCTATAAGGTTCCAACCTTAAACAATCCAATTAAGGTGTACCTCTAAATTTTATCGTAACATGTAATTTTGTTGTAAATTTTTTTTAGAATTATCTTAAAATCTAATTTTATATATAATTAGAAAAATTTAAACTTCAAAAATGGTTAAAGTCAAGTAGATCTATAAACGTATGAAAATTTTGAAAATGGACGGTCTAGATAAGGTGTTGCAAGATGCACTATTTTTGGGACTCAAAAACTTTTTTTTTTTCATATTCATACATTTCAATGTCGAGATGATCCATTAGAGGGTTTTTCAACATTAAAACAACATTTTCGATGGATTTTTGAGGTGCATCTGTAATTCCACATTTTAAGGTTGCAACCTTATATGTAAACTATTCCAATGATGTTGTACACCTCGAAAACCCCATAAAAAGGTTGTTTTGAAAAATGAAAAAACCCTCCAATTGCTCATCTCCATATCGCGATGCATGACTATGAAAAAGAAAATAAAAATAGAAAAGGATTACATGTCCAAAATATAGTGCATCTTGTTACACATTATTTGTTGTCCATTTTCAAGATTTTCAATTGTTTATAGATATGCTCATTCTCAACCATTTTTTGAGTTCAAAATTTTATAATTAAAAACTAAAATAGATTTTTAGGTCATCATAAGGTTTCTAGTCTCAGAGTTGCGTCTTTGAGCGGAGTTTGAAGATGTGCCTTGCCTTGATTGTTTTAAGGTGGAAGCCTTATTAACTTCTAATGTCATACTTTTAGATTATCCCAATCATCATTCTTTCCCCTATCTCACAGTTAATTCCTTGTCTGTGTCTGCGTATGTGTTTGTGTGCGAATGCGGTATCATAATTTATTCTTTTAGTTGTGCATATATGTGTGTGTGCACGTGCGAGAGAGAGAGACCTGGACCAAGGTTTGGGTGAACGAAATTCTATAATAATTTTGCCCATGGGCCTAAACGCTATCAACCGTCTGATTTTGATCGAATGATTGAGAGTGTATTTTGGTCCATAAGTTTTATTTTTTTCTATAAATTCATTTGATTTGAAATTTGGAGGGTAAATGCATCTCTACCTCACGCACCCAACACAAATGTAAAAGAAAAACATATTTCATACAATTAAAAACAACCTAACTACTCCTATAACATCAGGGCAGTTTTTGCCATTTTAAAATTGTAACAGATTTTTATAGTATTTTTATTGGATGTGAGTTGATGCGATATACACATGCCCAAATTTCAACTTACACAAAATAAATCAATTAAAAAATTGTTGCACGCTCTTAACCATCGGGTCTTTTATCGGGTAGTTGATAGCCTTTGGGCCCATGGGCGAAATTACATAGGATTCTTGTAAGGTTTTCCTATATATTTACCCATACAGACAAAAGATTCGGTGCTCATGGGTCAGCATACCTTGTATTTTCTCTGCTCCTTCAGGTAAAACTCAAGCTAAGAATATTTTGTGGACCCTAAATTTTTTGAGATGTATTCTTTATCACTTCACAAGCACCCTCAAAAAAAAAAAAATGAATATCTTTATATGCCCTCAAAAAGAAAAAGTAATGTCCCGATATTGACTAGGAATCGTCAAATTCTGGATGGCAGGATCAAGGCGTTCACAATCTCAAAATCTAAAAAAGAGAAATTTATCAAAATATACATAAGAGATGAGGTATTTAACATTTCTCCCTTTTGCTACTATTCCGCATAAAAAACATGTCTTTTTTATGGGTATTTTGAAATAAAATCAAAAGTTATGTATAAAATGTTAAATTGCTCGTCTCTTATAGGTAATATGATAAATTTCCATAAAAGAAATTATTGACACTTACATGGATCCCTAAAATTTGCTCTATCAAAATAAGTAAAACCTCACTTCATAACTCATCAAAAATTACAATTCAAGTGTTGAAAAACCATTGATCATCTCAGCTTGAATATTATGGTTGTGCAAACAAATTAGGATTTCAAATTCTAAAAATAGTGTATATTATAACAAATCATCTAGACCATTCATTTCGCCCTGAAGATAAGTGTTCACAGATCTTCAAAAATCTGTACCATTTTTTGAGTTTCAAATTTTATTGTCGGTGTTAAAAATAAATTTTAGAGCCATCATAAAGATTTTCGATGCCAAAATTACTTTTCATATGAAGATTTGAGGTGTTTGTTTTCATAAAGCCTAGGCGCTACAAAAACTTCATCCAAATGAAAAATGCCCATACGCAGAATAATAAATACCAAACAGTGGCGCAATCATTACAAACACAATGTCATAGATTGTATTCGATTGAAACAAATGTATATGGACCATCTAATAACCTTACAAAAATCTACAAAAATTTCTCAAATCCACTAAAAAGTAAAAACCCTTATTAAGGTTTAAATAAAGACCAATCCGGATCAGAACCGGCTGATCCAGATCGAGAATTGTCAAGGGTGAGTCAATTCTCGTGAAATATCTTGAACTGGGCAGTTACCCCTATGACATAGCCACTACTTGCCGATTCCTTCCATGACATGGCCAGTTTTGGCCGGTTCTGTCATAGAATTGGTCATAATCGACCCCATTTTTTTATATTTGTTTTTCAATTTTTTTAAGTTTTTAATGTCAAGATCGGGAACTAGATCGTTGATCCGCCGAACCGGATCTGATATTTTAAAACATTTACCCCTATCAAGAAAAAAGCAATAAAAATTAATAAAAATAAAATGTAGAAACCATGAGGGTGATCGCTCTCCAATGAAACATTATAAAATGGTCATCTTGGCATTTGAACTATTGGATTTTAGTTTGTCATGTCCATTGGCGATCAACCCAATGATCTATAAACCTTGGATCTTCTACTTCTGTGTTGGTATGTTGCCTAGTCATCCATAAAACCAGGGTAAGAAAGAGGAACCCATGTAAAGGCCAATTCAACCCACATCATTGCCCCAACATGCACATCCAGGTTGGCTTGGGTTTGTCTTGTGGTCAAGAAATGGGAGGAACATGCAACTTTCCTCCTTTTAAGGGTATTTGATTGGTTGTGTCCAATTTTGAGGGTCTTTGTTTTTTACACAAACCAGTCTTTTAAAAACTAGCGAGCGAGCTTGTACTGTCGGATAAAGCTCCGAATCCTTGGGATAAATTTTGGCTCTAAACTCTAAAGCAATGCTGTCAGGTTCACTTTGTTTTGGTCGAAGACTTTGGATTTTAGGTTTAGACTGAAACGAAACGAAGCTTGATGCTGTCACTTCTCACGTCTTCAAGCCGCTTTAGTCAGATTTGGCCGATTTGACCAAAGCTTCGGCAGATTCAACCAAAGCTTCGGCTTCTTCGACTGAAGCAAATAATATCTATATAAAAATATATATATATTTTTTATTTTTTTCATAATTTATATATATAAATATCTAATTTATTTGTATTAAACTTTTTTTAAAAAGAATGAAGTCTTCCCCCAAATCTGCCAAAGCATTGAATTGTTTTGTTTTTCTCACCAAACCAAATAAGACTCTGAAGCGAATCTCACAACATTGGTCTAAAGCTCTACCAACCCCACCTCATAAATTTGCCTAGTTCCTATGGTTTTGTTTTTAAATTTTAACTATAGAAATTTCATAGGAGAACTACTGAGCCGGTTTAGTCAGGTGGGGTATGGGTGATAGCCCGGTTTGGGATTTAACACCCGTTTACCACTATTATAAAGTAATTCATGCGATGACCATAGAAAGATGAGGAGATTGGGACCCACCACTCGGTCCATTTCATCATTTCATGTTCTTGTTGGTCTCACTATCTTCATCTGTCAATTTATTTGACGGTGATGACACTTATGACCATAGATTTTCTATGGTAATATAGATCACAATATGCTTTATTCGAAATAAATTTGTTTTATGTGGCGGGGACTGCATTTCTAAATTTGCGGTCCACAAGGTATAAAGCATATATCTTAAAGATGAATGCAAATAGGTGGTCCATCTAAAAATAATTGAAACTAATGGTGCATATGTTTTCTTAATAGAATTATTATTTTTTATTTTTAAAATTTATTTATTTTTCATATTCATGCTCTCCATGTTAGAGATTACATGTCATTAACAATTAGGTCAGAAAATCCATCTCAAAAATATATTTTTAAGAAGTGACTCATTTGTGCATAGAATCGTAAAACCGTGTCCTTATTTGAATAGATTCATATAGAGGCGAAGGTTATTTTGAAGGGTGCAGTTGGCATACAGATGCATCCGTAGCTGTAGAGGTAG
>NW_006495273.1:76006-87413 GCF_000471905.2 Amborella trichopoda | reverse complement strand
GGATCTATAAACATATGAAAATATTGACAAAGGACGGTGTAGATAATATGTTGTAAAATGCACTATCTCTGAGACTTAAATCTTTTTATTTTTTATAGTCATACATCTCGATGTCGAGATGATTAATCAAAGGGTTTTTCAACATTAAAACAACATTTTCCGATGGATTTTTGAGGTGTATCCGTAGTTCTACTTTATAAGGTTGCATCGTTATGTAAACTTGGGAAAAGTGTAAACCCCCCCGCCCCCCCCCCCCCCCAAAATGGACTTTTTACACACTTTACCCTCCACCCAATTTTTTCTAGTAAATACTCTATATAAACGTTAAATTTTTTGGATGAAAATACCTTTCTGTCACATAACAAATTATTTTCATAGGAGAGGGCGGTCTGCCATTTTGAACAGGCGGTCCAGCGATTATTTTTGCTGGAATGGCTAGTCTGGCATTTCATAGGGGGCAGTCCAACGTTTTGAAATTGCGGTCACACATTTTGAAGGGGAAGTCATGCGTTTGATATCGCGGTCAGCATTTTGAAGGGCCAGTCAGGCGTTTTGAAGTAGCGGTCAAGCGTTTGGAAGTGAGCAATCAGGTTTTGTATAAGTGCGGTTCGGTGTTTCCTTATATTGGGATCCGAAAATGATTTCTTACATAAGAGAAGGGTATTTTTGTCAAACAAATATTAACTTTTTATGTGGGAGTATTTGCTAGAAAACATGATTTTTTTGTGGGAAGTTGCTAGAAAAAGTTGGGCGGGAGAAAAGTGCGTAAAGTTTTTGTAATTTTTCCCTACAAACTTTTTCCTATTTTGAATGGAGGGCATGTATAATACAGAGATTGGATCCCGAAGGGTAGGATGAAATTTTCAAATGTGGATATATCATATACCTTCATACAATCTCCATCTTCCAGTGGCGGTTGAACGGTGATGTTCTCGGAATAATATGCTGCAGCATGCTTCTTAGAGGGGCTCAAATGCACTGTAATAACGGCGTATTGAGACAAAAGATACATACAGTCTGGCTCCACAAGCCTAATCTCCACCGTCCAATGTCATTTGAACATTGGATACTCAGGTAGGTGTATCGCTACAACACACTCCGTTGCTATAATCACAAATAATATGAAAAAAAAATGAATTCTCTCTCTGTCTCTTCCTGCCGCACCCAAAGGGCACGCACCCTCCTATCTTGAATGACAAAAATGATAAATGTATAATTTTTTTATATAAATATCAAGTTTTAAGAAGTTGACGAAAGTTATATTTTGCGTTTAAGTTTTTTATTTTTTAATTATTTATTTTTTTTTATAACAAAGGGGCTTTAAACATTGGATGTTAGGCCGCTTCTTTTTTCTCTTTTTGGTTAAGTGGGGAGTAGGGTCCTACGAGCTTAGAACGTAGCATTGCAGAATATCAAGTTTTAAGAAGTTTGCGAAAGTTCTATTTCATGCTCAAGTTTTTTTTTTAAATTATTTATTTATTTATTTATTTTTATACCAAAGTTGCTTTACACATTTGATGTCCAGTCTGTTTCGTTTTTTGGGATGAGTTAGTGGGGAGGGGCCCCTACCCTTGTTAGGAATTGAGCCTTGGACATAATGCTGCAAATTCGTTAAGCGTTATCCAATTAAGCCCGGGCTCTTTTCCTTCATTTTGTAACAAGAATACTATTTGACTCAAAAAAGAAAAAAGGCAAAGAAACCTCAACTATCTAAATGTGATTAAATAGTTGCGAGTATAGTTAGCAAGTCAGAAAATAATAAATGTTAAGCTTGTTAAAGTGTATTTTCTAGAAATTATGTTAGTATTTATTTTATTTTATTATGAGTGATGTAGTGAGGTTGTAATTTGTAATTTTGTGTAACAAGAAGTTGTGAAACTACTAGGTGGTTAGTAGTTATTGTTGTAAGTTACTGGTTATTGTTGAGAGTGGGGAGTTAGTGTAATAAATATAGTTTGTAATAACCTCTATTTAAAGAGATGTATATGGTGGGAAAAATGGGGTCACATGTATTAAGGTTAATCTTGGGTGTCAAAATTATAATGTTTTTGTGTACCCTTGGGTCACAGATTTAAGGTTAATTTTGGGTGTCAATATTGTAATGCCTTTGTGTACCCATGGGTGACATGTATTAAGGCTAATATTGGATGTCAATATTGTAATGTCTTTGTGTACCCCTAGGTCACATGTATCAAGGTTAATCTTGTGTGTAAAGATTGTAATGCCTTTGTGTACCCCATGTTTTTCTTTAACTGATTGAATGTTTTTCTTCCACCTTGATTGTTCTTCTATTTGGTTGTGACTCTTGGGCTAGTATGACATTGTTCCAATAACTGAGAAGCGGATTGTTATGGTATTATGGCATTTGTCTTTCTCTACAATAAAATATCACGAGACCAAAACATCGTCAATAACCGATTTTATTTCAAAAAGTTGGAGGAAAAAATTAGGTTAAAAATACGGATTGACAAAAAAAAGGTAAGTTATAGAATCATAAATATTTTGGATTTGGTTAAAAAAAACATAGTGAAAAAATTGGATTTGTAAAGATGACACAATATAGAATTATGATTGCAACTCTTGCATAGATATGTTAAAACTATTAAACAATAATTTTATAACCTTACTAGTGCCATTACAACAATACTTGATAGTTTTTTGTTGAAACTTTCAATAAATTAAACAACAATGCTTATTGTGTTGTCACAACACAAAACATATCATAGATTTATTAGGAGTATAAAATGAAACAAAAACATCAATACTAAACACAATAACTAATTAACAAATAACAAGAATTGTGAAATAAAGTATATAATTATTTTTCAAAGAAAAAACAAAAAAAACATAAAAAATATTAAATAGTGGTCCATCCAAAATACTATGTCATATACATGAAAGACATAAAATTTAAAAAATAAAATAGGAAATTAATCAAACTTCCCTATACATAAAAAAAACAATAAAATGCTTAAGCAAATTTGAATCCCGTACCGAATACCTAAATCTTTAGTGTCATTGAATATCTCTCTTGCTCTTTATAAGGACGCTACTGGTTTAAAGAATTTTTTTTTTCATTGGTTATTCTTCTTCTAATTTTACCTATTATTTTAAGATATACAATTGTTTTGATTACTTTTTCTTTTGGGGAATATATTGGTTGTATTTTTTTCATACACTTTTTTTTTAAGGAAACTCATTGTCGATGAATTTTTTTGTTAAATCAAGATTTTAATTTACTTCTATTGTACTTATCTCTAAACCAAAATTCAATAATATTAAGTTAATGAAGAAATAAAGTTATAGGGAAGAAGTTTTTTTGAAATATTTTTTTGAAAACAGATAAAATACAAATTTATATCAGTTGAAGTAAAAAAATGCTTCTTTATAAAAAAACTCAGAGTTTCTAATAAATTTATGAAAAAATCGCAGTTTAAATGGAGACCTGCTATGGTGGATAGCATGCATTGTATTTTATATTTTTAGATATGATTGATAGCATGCATTGTATTTTATATTTTTAGATAAAATTGAGCAACCGCAAGTTCTGCGTTTCAATAGTTCTCACTATCGGACACATGTAAAAAATATAAAAGAGTAGTTAAAAAAAAATAGATAGAAAAATATTAAAAATAATTCAATAAAAATAAAATTATCAAAATTCCTTTAGGGGTATTTCGATTATTTAATTTTAAAAATTACTTATTTACTATTTCTTACATGTGCAAGATGGTGAAAACTGTGAACATCTAAAATTTCAGATTAATCCAATGAATAGAAAAATTAAATTTGAAATACCATACGTGCTCACAATTGCCCGATTAAGATAAGCTGGCAAGAGATTTTTTTCAAGGTAAAGTGCAGCTCCGATATTCATTGTTCGGTTTGAACATTGAATATCCAAACTACGCTTTAGGCCAGAAATTATACGGCTTTGAACATTGGATGTCTATTCTACCATGCTACAAAAAAAAACAGTTCAAACGTCGAATATCTGATCCACAATCTAGCATTATAAAATAGATATGTGATCTCCAAAATTAAGAATAAAACAAAAAATACATATTAAAAATAGTGCACTGCCAAATATGAGGGTAAAATATAGACTTGATGTTACGTATCAATATTTATGAAAAAATTTTCTACAGAATTTCCAAAAATAAAAAATGCAACAGTTGTTTCACTCATATTTTGTGCATAAACAAGATGGAAAAGGTATAAACCACATAAAGGAACCTTTATTCTTAATTTATTACGTTAAAGTATGTGCTTTATTATTTAGTATAAGCTCACAAAATAAAATTTATTTTTAACACCGAGCCCTAGAAAATTTATTTGAGCAGGAGGTGGGCCAAAATGGGGCAAACTTTCGTTAGAATTATTTCCTGCAACGACACAATGTGAAAACGCAACAAAACGGTCGAAAAGCACGACTTTGTCTCGGTGCAAATCACGTAGAAATCCGCAATTTTCAGCCGAATTTTCGGTTGAGGGGTAGATCTAGCTCGAACATTTCGGAGAAGCGGGATTTCGTTGTTAGAGAGCAGTTTCTACAAATCTTAGACCTTGTATCTGATCCTCGACTGGTTCATACTTCTTTCAGTTGTGAGCTTGATTTCTTCATTTTCAACATCGAATAAAAGCTCGATTTTGAACTCTAAAGCGCTCAAATCAACGGTTTATTTAAGCCCCACCTTGTTAAAATCCACCTGGTTCTGCAAATGATTTTCAGGCAGGCGATTTAGCCAGAATTTTTAGAAAACAGGCGAGTTTGAAGGTAATTTCATCTTCTTCCATGTTTTTTTGGGTACCCAAGTTGTTTAGGTTTGTGAATTCCGTTGGGTTTTGTCTATATTTTTTAATTTTGGTTTTTCGTGCTTTCTTGGTGGTTTTTTCGGGTGCTCTTGTCGTTTACTTAGTCAATTCTGTTTTGCTTTTTTTTTTTTTTGGATTTTTTTTAATGATTTTGTGAGTGTTATTGATTGGGTCGCATGGTTTTTAGTGTTGATCTCTTTCTGATAGTTTATCTCTTATATTGTAACCGATACTCAGATGTTTATAGACTTCTATAACGCTCACTGTTCATAGTTTTTGCATTCTTTTTGGGTACCCATGTGGTTTTATTATTTGATTTTTCATTTTTTATCTGTTATCTTCAACTATGATTCATAGCAAGGTGAAGGATTCTTTTGCTTCTAAGAAGCATTTTTTCTAGTTAATTCGAAATCTATTCGGTTTCGAATTTGTTTTGCTTGCTCTTTTGGCTGGAATCTGCTGAGATCCTCCATTCAGCTGATAATACCTTTTCACTATTTGGTTTTCTGTGGTTGCCTATGTCATTTAATTGCTTGAAAATTCACAGTTTCTCTCTATTTGATGATTGTAAACAACGTGAATGGTATTCTTAGAGCTTTTATTTTTGTGATGGGGTCTTGTTCATAATTTAAGTGCATTTTTCTTTTAACTTATTTCGGCGGTCTTTTATGAGTTATGAATTTTGACATTTTAGATACATTTTCAAGTCGAAATTTTAATTCTTTGCATTATTTTTTTTCTTTTTCAAAATTAACACTAACTGTTTATTCTAAACATTTTCTGTTTGAGACCCATGAAGCTCTGCTCTAAGATTTGAACTGGAGGTATGATATTCATGATTAACAAATGTAAACAGATAGCATTTTCTGGTCATTACAGAACAACATTTATGAAATGATTTTTTGCTTGGGTGGGGTAAATTTTGTTCATTATTGTAATGAAGAACCAAGTCTTCACTATTGTTTTCTAAGACGTGAAATTACAAAAAAATTGATTTGTTATAATGTGATTTCCTTTTCAAGCAAATTGGATCAGGAGGGCGAGTCGCATGGAGAAGGTTGATTCTGACAGAAGGCTTTACACTCGGATGCGATTATGGGAACATCCTGATCAATACGTCATTGAGCCTGCTGATGGCCCCTTCGATTCCTTTTTAGCAATCAGCCGTGTAGATGGATCTCTCAACATGATTGGTTAGAGCTGTCTTCACTTGTGTCTTCTCCAGTCTTTGCCAATTTGACATTAAATTGTGGTTTTGACATTACATTAAATTTTGGTTTTGACATTGTTATTGAAGAATTCATTGTATGAGTGCGCATGCGCATGTGCATGTACGTGTGCACACGCAAGCACATGTGTGTGTTGCTATTTCACATAGACACGAATACACCATCCACATTTCACATGTAAGTTAATGTGTGCATGTATATCTGCACGCACCATGACCAAAGTTGCTTACTTAGTGATTTATGTTGTTGGATGAATAGGAGAGCTTCCTCAATGTGGTTCGACCCCAGCCCCCAAAATGCGGACTATTTATGGCTTGGTTGGAATGCTAAGACTCTTGGCAGGTGGACTCTTGGTGCCATAGATCTACAACATATTTTCCTTCATGTTAAAGTTTTAAATTTTTTTATTTAGTTTGAGATTTTTTTGGTAATTTAGATATGGCTTCTAGTCTTGTCTGTTGCTACAATAAAACAGTTTTAATTAATGCTGTGCTCTGCGAACTTCCTCTCTTTCTCTCTCTCTCTCTCTCTCTCTCTCGCGCTCACACACGCACGCACATACACACTCTCACACTTCAGGTATTGTGCTCTCACATTAACAAATCATAGTCGAATGAAGCATTTGATCATTCTGTTGTGTATATTAAATACCTACAATCTGATTCCTTTCCTTTTTATGATTTAGGGGCATATATGGTAGTAATCACAGAAAGAGAGTGTGTTGGATCTTATTTGGGATACCCCATGTTCAAGGTTTCGAACCTTCAGATTTTTCCATGCAATCATGCTCTCAAAATCTCAACAGCAGAACAGGTCAGCAAATTCCCTTTGTCATTCTTGATATTTCTTCCAATTGTGCTCCATGATTCATACCTAGCTATTACCATCCACATTTTTCACAGAAAAAAATGGAGACTGAGTTTGCTGTGCTCCTAAATGCTGCAGAGAGAACTTCTGGGCTCTACTTTTCTTATGATGTAAATCTGACACTCAAGTGAGTAGGAATTTTTGTGGTTTTTTAAGTAGCATGGAGCTGACTTAGGTTGAGTCTGACTTAATTTTGGGCAAGCATGTGATAACTTCAAATTTATTTTAGTGAAATTTGTGTATATATCCGTTATATTTACTGTCATTACAAAAAAATCCTTTTAGTATCCGTTATCACAGAGAGATCCGTTTTTTGAACTTCATAACATTCTTTTAGAAAAGATGGAACTGCTGATTTTTGGATTTTCAAAAACCGAAGTTCCTAAATATTTCGAGTTTTCAAAAACTGCAATTTAAGAAATTTCGGTTTTTGAAAATCCGAATTTATGTTTTTATATTTTTTGAAGTACCTAAGAAATCTCTTCTCTTCTCTCTCTCTGACAAAATAAAGCAAACACTTTCCTTGTCTCCGCTGCTCTCACTTTAATGGAGGCAAAAGTTCAATGTAATTGGATTCAAGCTCGAGGATGTGACTGCTAGGTTCTTGGAGCTCCTTGCAATGAAGAAAGTGAAATTAAAAATGAGAAGGAAGCTTCTCTCTTCAGTGCATCTAGACTCAGGTACTTTGCGGTGCCAAAGCATGAGGGTGTTATAGATGAAGAGAAGAAGGCTTCTCATTCTTCACCATTTTAGATCCCTCAAACTCTGAAGTGAAGAATATATAGCTTGAGAGTGTGGATATTTGTTATTCGCCCATCTTTCAAAGTGGAGGAAAATTTGGAACTAGACCACGCGTGATTCATGTAATGGCCACTTTTTGTTTTTTTTTTATAAGGTTAACTGTTGTATTGAGAAAAAGATAAGGCGTACAAGTAAGCAGCAAGGCGACCCACAAGCCAGGTCCCTCGGCAAAAATTCATATAGAGGAGAGGACCTACAAAACTGGTCCCTTAGCAAAAAATAGGATTCCCTAGATAGGATCCCTGTAAAAAAAGTTGGGGCTTATATAAACACTCCATTACAGTCATGTACAAAAAGAGAAAGGGGTAGTCCAAAAGGTCACGAGCACAAAGTGAGAAACGAGAAGCCCGGCTGTGAAAAACTACAGTCTCTCAGCTGCTCAAGAGCGCTCCCTCCTTAGCCAGTTGGTCTGCTAAGGCGTTTGATGTCCTCCAAGTATGCTTCCATAGGGCGACTGTATCCCGACATATGTGCGTAATGACCACTTTTGTTATGAGGCGACATGTTTGATAGTTTGTGCTTTTGGATGATGATGCAGTAGGCATTGCTTAACAATACTAGGCTTTACTTGATTGATGCTGATAAGGTCCAAAGCAAGGCTTATAATGGGTGATGCGTATTAGGTGGCAATGGAGGTGGAGAGAGAAGCCCATGGGTTCTATTCAAATTTGACAAATTGGTGGATGATATTTAACATTTCGATTGTGTTTCAAGGCCTCAAAGGTTTGGATTCATTCCTTCTTGCGCTTGCCAACACTGTAATTCTGAGGGAGAATGCACCTGAGCTGATGAATATCATTCTTAGAATTGTGAGAATCCTCGCCAACACTGTAATTGTGAGCTTGAATGAAAAGCCCATGTATTATTGATAATATGGGGTTTCTTGATAATTTTTTTAAATTCTGCGTGTCTTGCACAAAGTTTTGATGATAAAGGAGGGTTTCTCTACAAATTCGGAGTTTGATCCATATAGGGTATCAATCTTGTACACTATAACGTGCGAGTTACAGAGAGCAGCTGAGGCAGGGAAAGCATTGGCTTTATTTTGTCAGAGAGAGAGAATAGAGAGAGAAAAGAGAAGATATTTTTTAGGAATATTAATAAAACAAAAATATAAATTCGGATTTTCAAAAACTAAAATTTTAAATTTTGGTTTTTGAAAAACCGAAATATTTAAGACCTGAAACTGAAAAACTGAAAATTTTAAATATTTGGTTTGAAAAATCGAAAATGGGCAGTTTTGTCTTTTTCTTTTAAAAGTGTTATGAAGTTCAAGAAAATGATGTATTTGCAATAACGGAAACTAAAAGGTATTTTTGTAATAGCGATAAATATAACTGATATATACGTAATTTTTCCTTTATTTTATTGGTCTACTTCGATGTGTGATACTCTTCTCTGGTGTGTGTGTGTTAAATAGCTAGAAACATTGAAAATAGATATTTCTCTTTCATAATCGATATGCCCTTTTGATATATCTTACCTACATCGAAAATTTAGCCAAAAGTGTTCTTGAAAAAAAAAAAATGCAAATTAGGTATTTTCATACGGAATGATTAGTATTCCTTTCAGTCTGAAAGGCATAAAGCTATATTTAGCTCCAGGCCTCTCTCTCCTGAAACAAAATTTATTCAATATATTTATATCATTGTTCTCTATCACTTATTGTTTTCTTTATCATCCATATCACTTTTTGCTGCTGGATTGGGAATGGTTTATCTTTTTGGCTTCACATTTTTGTCTGTTGTTTTTGCTGCTGTTGTTGTAGCATGCAACGTTTACATGATCTGGGTGATGAGTCAAAGGCGCTTCCCCTTTGGAAGCAGGTGAATTTGATTTACGACTTAACCTGTTAGCTTGTTTTTCCAGCATTCTTTGCGAATCTTGACTCCATAACTAACCATTCCGTTTCATGCTTTCCACTTTTTTTTTCTCTAAATTGGGGATATCTATTTGTTTTTTTATGGCACAGGCCAATGTAAGTTCATAGCACATTTTCTCTTTCTATTTATGCCATAATGGACTTTTATTTTTTATTAGGCTATCTAGTGTCCTGAGATTTATCTAAGGGAAATTCATCAAATCCACACCTTAGAAATGAACTATTTAACATCTCACAATATATATTTTTATTTAATTTCAACTAGCTCATCATTTTTTTGATCAAATTTCATATAGCCATCTAATTCCATATCTTGGGTTTTGAATATTATCAAATCACACATACAATGAAATGCTAAATAGGTCAATTTTTAGGTTTGATTTGATAAATTTTGATTTATTTATTCTGATTACCTTCTGTTGAATCTGCTAAAATACATCCTAATGATCAAAACTAGGCCAAACTATTTGCAATTATAATCTCATTAGAAATTCTTATATTTATAACTTTAAGATATAGCTTCCAAGGTGCTAGTGTACTACCCTAACCATTAGGTTAGAATGCATTCCTTGCTTTCTCAGATAGTAAGCTTCTCACAAGCTTGATATTTTGTATTGAGTAATTGAATATGTTCATCCATCACAAATTATTGACTTTTTGCTAAACTTTTTGTTGCCGAGGAGCTTTTGTAATTCATCTATACATTTATATTTTGCTGGAAAGTCACACTGAGAGATGGCTCACATGTTCGTGTTGGAGACTTCCTTCTTGGTCCATCGTAAACTCGTTTGGTTATTTTTTCTCACTACGTATATCCCATAAAGTTATTAACATGTTCCTGATTTTCTCACTTTATTGAGAAAGCAAAAAATGAACTCTATTAGAAGGTTGTAATATTCTATGCTCTCAAGTTCTATTAGGTGAATACAAAAAGTAACTTCAAGTCAACTTTCTGATTATGGTACCCTTGGCTTTATGCAGGCAAACCCTAGATTTTTTTGGAATAATTATATGTTGGAAGTTCTCATAGACAACAAGGTGAGATACTGAGATTGGAGATAGGGGCATCTATTGCATTTTTATTTCTTAGAGTTATTTTATTTTTCTTTTATTTTTATAATGAAATTTCTGATATGATTTATGGACTTGTATTTGCAGCTTGATCCATACCTATTGCCTGTCATTCAAGGAAGTATCTTTCCAAATTGGTTGTGCTTTGGCCATTAGCCTTTGCATTATGTTGTCTAAACTGGGGAAAAATTAAAGAATGCTTTCTTTTAAATTGGCTTCTATTTGAGGTTGGTGCCTTAATTGTTCCTCAGGCTTTCAGAACTTTCAAGCCACTGTTGGAAAGAACATTGCTGATGTTACCTTGATTGCTAGGAGATGTACAAGAAGAACCGGTAAAGTACTCAAACCATGCTCCTTTAGTCACTCTTATAACAAACGAGTTCTGGGAGGGCGCCTAGGGACGTGGGCCTTTTTAAAATTTTTAAAGATGCCAAAATGGAAAAAGTGGTTTAAATAGGTTATGGGGGTTATTTTCAACCCCCAAAGTTAAAAGAACACTTCCATCAGCCCTCAATCTCTTAGCTATACCTAGTTTTTGATAATCAAAAGTATTTTTTGTGCTTTGAAGAAGCTTCGTAATTTTTCTTTTCTCATTGGAATTATTTTCTCATATAGAGACTATTATTAATATATAGCCTATTAGTTTTAAATTTTTTTAAATTTTGTACGGTTTGAATGTTGAAATTTTGAATAAGTTTAATCTTCAACAGTCGTGGGAGGCAAGGCACACTAGGGGATAGGA
>NW_006495273.1:59866-75726 GCF_000471905.2 Amborella trichopoda | reverse complement strand
TAGTAAGTAAGTTAAGGTAGGTAGGTACGTACGTTACGTTAGTTAGTTAGTTAGTTAGTACGTACTACTACTACGTACAACACTACTATATATATATATATATATATATATATATATATATATATATATATATATAGGGAATGGATGCTGTTAGCCCTCTGGCTGACTGCTACAGTGTCATCCAATGGCTCAGATTGAATTTGGGCCGATCTGATGGTCACCATCTTTTTTCATATTTGAATTTTCATTTATTTTTCTATAAATTCAAATCACTTCAAAATTTAGGCGTGCATTCTACTTATCAAGGCGCATCTAATAAAAATATAAAAACAATAATTCGCAAAATATAAATTGACCAAAATACTTCTGAAAAGTTTCGAGGGTATTTTGGTCAATTTATGTTTTTGGAATTATTTTTTAATATTTTTATCAGATTCTATTATTTTTTAAGAATAGATGTTCAAAATTTCAAGTGATTTGGATATGTATAAAAAACATGAAAATTCAAATACGAAATGAGGTCGTGATTATTGGATTGGGCTCAGATTCAATCTGGGCTGTTGGCTGACACTGTAGTTGTCAGCCCATGGGCTGACAGGATCTTTTCCTATATATATATATATATAGAGTTTTGTTAGGCTACACCACTTGGTGGTATAGACCCTCAAAGTGTTCAATATTTTTGGACATTAAAATACCCTTGAATTGTAATACAAATATTTTCAAGTAGGGGCATTTTTGGTAATTTAGAAGGGTAGAGTGGATATTTTTATAAGAAAATAGTGGCATTCTATTTAGAAGCGTAGAATGGATATTTTTAAAAACAATTAATGCATCTTATGGGTGATGTCATATCGGTGATGTCATTGTCTACTATTGTTAATAAATGTTTTTGTTTTTATTAGGAATTTCTAGTTTACTCTTGACTAATTACTTAAAATACCCCTAAACAAAAAGTTACTATACTATAGGATAAGGGTATCTAAACATCTAAAAATGTTGAGCACTTTAAGAGTCTACACCACAAGTGGTGTAGCCTAACAAAACCCATATATATATATAAAGAAAAATTACTATAGGGTGTCTGCTTGGGCGCTGAGCACCAGGTCGGCCGCCTAAGGGGAGCCTAGTGTTTTCTGAAACCTTGGGGATATGGTGGACTGGGAGGGTGATAAGCATAAAAAATCAGAACTTGTCATCTTTCAGAACATTACAACAACTTCCAAAAAACATGGTATTTTGGAGAGGCTGGTGGGTGGGAGGGAGGGAGAAACAGTTGCATCAGTATTTGAACAGTTGCAACTATAGAACTTTCAAATATATGGCTGCTGTTCAAAAAAAATTTCAGTTTTTATGTGGCTTTTTGATTTAGGAGGGATGAGATAAGTTTTCTCATGAGGATGTATTTTGGATAAATTGTTTGAAATAAAAGGGTGTATCTGATCAAGAGAAGCAATTTGAAGATAACTTTATCAGTTATTTTAGATTTCTTGGTTATATGAAAATGGCCATGCTCTGTATTTCTAATTTTCATTAAAATGTTTTATGGATCTAGTAATGAAAGCCTTTTCTTTTTTACAAGAACCCGTATGTGGAGAAGAGGGGCTGATTCCGATGGCTATGTTGCTAACTTTGTAGAAACTGAGCAGATTTTATTTTGCAACGGCTTTTCTGCTTCTTTTCTACAGGTAAGCAGTTCTTCTTCATCTTCTTCTTCTCCTTTTTTTTTCTCAATATTTATATGGTACTTGCTATGTATCTAATGACAATTATTCATGTGTTTACAGACCTTCAAATTATTTGTAATTGTATTTCTTTAATTTAATAATCCTTTGGTTTTTATGATAGCAGTTATATTAGTTATTATTTATTATAGTTTGCTAAAACAACATACCCATAGAATGAGTATAGCTTAGATGAAGATGTTGAGATGGATGAGTGGCATGACAAGAAGGGATAGAATTTGAAATGAATATATTCGGGAGAATTTAGGTGTGACACCAATAGGTGTGATAAAATGAGAGAAAGTAGACTTAGGTGGGCTGGCCATGTGTGGTGTAGACCCAGTATTAACACTTGTTAGGAGGTGCAAGTTAGTTCAAATAGAAGGCTAAAAAAGGACAAGGGACAAGCCCAACAGGAAATGGTTGGAAGTAGTGAGAAAAGATTGAGGACTTATAGCCTCTCTGAGGTTGTGGTCCTTAATAGAGCAGAATGGCGGAGCAGGATTTATGTAGCGGACCCCAATTAGTTGGGAAAAGGCTTTGATGATGATGATGATTTATTACAATTTGCTTTTACTTTGAATGGAGAATGTCAATGATTTTTTTAATTTTAGTTTATTTTAGTTTTTGGTAGATTTGAAGTTTAAATGTGGCTATGTAGTAATAAATGATTGATTACATAATCATAACCACGAAATGAAATTGAATTGAAAATTATTCTTAGTTGTGAATTTTATATGATATGTTTACTTGATGTGCCACTCTTTCTAATTTTTATTTTTCATGGAATTTCATATTTTTCTTCAAATGTTTTTATCTTATGCCTTGTGTTACCTCCATGGATATGGTTGATACCGGTTCTCACCTTTGACATCCTTAGTAGTAAGGGAACTAGGATTAATTATTGATAAAAGGTTCCATGTGTACAGAGCAGTGTTACTTATGAAACCTATCAAACTTTTTTGATAAAAGTCTGGATGGTTGTCAACACACCCTAACACCTTATCCGCATATACGCATATGTATGCATCGAATCAGATACTTGCATCAACATCAATATGTCTGCGCTCATAGATGTCTATTTCTGCATGTATGTATATATTGTTTATGTCTAAGATGGAAATTTGATTTCATTTCACAGTATACTAAGTTGGATATTATGCATTCATTTTTCTAGGTTCGAGGATCTATTCCATTACTATGGGAGCAAATTGTTGATTTGACATACAAACCTAAATTTGAGGTTGTGAACCCTGAGGAGGCGGTGAGTCTTTTGAACATGTTTCTTCTATAAATAATCAGATATCAGTGGCAGTTTCATGGTGCTTTGTCTGGGTTGGTTGGTAGGGTGGACCAAGATTTTGGGGTTCAAATTTGAACACACCGCACCAAAACAGAAAAACAAAAGAATTTAATGCTCATTTGGAGTCTTCTATGATACCTCTAGCTTGTTGCTTCTTCTTTGCAGCCCCGAGTCATTGAGTGCCATTTTTTGGATTTGGGGAAAAGATATGGATCTGTTTTGGCAGTTGACCTCGTCAATAACTAGTTTCGAAACTTTTATGTGTTGGTTTTCTTTTCTTTTTTTGTTTGTTGATTTCTCCTTATTTCCAATTATAAGGTACATTTTCTATCTTATTATACATGAGGAAATGTCTTAGCTAACTTCGATTATCCTCGCCAGCATGGCAGTGAGGGCCGCTTGAGTCAAATATTTGCCAATTTGATGCAAAATATTGTTAATGAGTCTATAAGGTCAAGAACTGTTATTCTTTCTTTATTTATACTCAAGTTTTTGTATGTATTAAGAAAGTTCTTGTATCCCCATACGATAGTGTCAAATCTTGCTTATCTTCTTTGCAGATATGTGCAATTGGACTTTCATCAAATATGTGGCCATATCCACTTTGAACGCCTTTCTATTCTTTATGATCAAATCTCTGATTACCTCATGAAACACAGGTATGCAGTTTATTCTTCCTATTGAAAGTGTGGGCCTGTATTAATGGTAATTCTAGTCGACATTGTGCTTATTAAATCTTTATACTAAGTTAAAATTCACTATATGCTCTCGTAGAATGATGACCTAGAATTTATTGCAGTTGTAACGAACCTTCCCCACCACAGCAATACAGAAGGGAATGACCAGTTGTACCTGCTTTATTTTTCTTAACCAGCGCTCGACGATTGAAACGAGTACTGTAATCCCCTAGCCGTAGCCGATTTGTATCCCCTTTTGCTGCTTGAATTGATTCATCAATTCAAGAAAAGGGCTGCTGATGGATGGCTGCTGGGCGTCGAGTGCTCCGCTATAGATGACTAATATATTCCCGAAACCGTGCGATGTAGATATAGCTGCAATTTGAGAAGCGGATAGCCTGCCTGAATGATTAGCCCTTACCCTACTAGCCAAGATAGCTGTATAAGTCGTGGTCACTTTGTAGTGCATGGCATGCAGTATCTTATTCAAACTTTTCCCTAGTTACCGGGATCTGCCAACCTAGGTGTAGATCCCTCTTTGGGATCTCACTCCATCGATCTAGGATAGGGATCTCTAGGGGATCACAATTCTTAAATTTTGGGATTTTGATCCCCACTTTTTAGGGATCACTCATAGCCAATAAGAGACTAAGAAAATGATTCATTTGGTTCTTAATTACAATCATACTCTCTCTAGTGCTTTTTGAGGTTGTATAGCGTAAAATTGTAAGTAATACAGGTTGGTATGGTTTTGGAGGTTGTAAAGTGTGAAAATGTTATTCAATTATTAAAAAATCAGCAATCTAGATTGGTATAACCAATCTGGATCCGGAATCGCCAAAGGCTGTGTTGGTGCTCAAATTGAATAGGCCGTTTCCTTATATAAATAATGCTATAGGTAACTTATATT
This sequence comes from Amborella trichopoda, assembly GCF_000471905.2. Next base: position 71,112 of record NW_006495273.1, on the reverse strand, counting down.
ATAGAAGTCAAATTGCTCTGTTGGTGAGAGTGTGTGCATGTTATCCACAAATTTGGAGGTTCAAACTCTCCTAAGTGATCTTTTTATAAATCTTTTATGTAGTTAGAGCTAGTTCAATTAATATAAATTTATAACATATATAAACTATATCATAGAAGTCAAATAGCTATGTTGGCTAGAGCACATAGGCCTTATCCACAAGGTCGGAGGTTGAACCCTCTTTGGTGCATATTTTTTTTTAAATTTTTTAAATTTATATAGTTTATTTTTGCCAATTTAAACTAGTTTACTTTTGACTTTTGAATTTTAAAAAGAAAGAAGGGAGAGTTCGAAGTTCAAAACTCTGACCTTGTGGTTACAACTCCAAGGTACAAGTTCTAACCAACTAGACAATTTGAGTTATAGGATACATTTTGTATATTGTAAAATATATATCCTATTTCTTTTTTTCTTCTTCTTCCTATTTTTTTTTGGCTGGGTTACCAATCCAGTTGATCCAGATTGTCGATTCAGCTGGTCCAAACCGGATCGGTGGTGTGCGACCCACCCCACAGATCTTTTTTAAAGCACTATTGTAAATAAAGCAGATTTTATCAATAAAAAATCAGCGCCCTTGTATTGTTATCAGTTATCCTGGTGTGCCTCATCATAATATTTTATATTGTATTTTGTGGGATTTTTTCTACAAAAGGTATATAAAAATATTCTTTATTAGTTTAATAACATTTAATTAGTAACTATTTAATTTTTTATTGCTCTTTTTTATTCTCATTTTTTGTATTTTGTGGGATTATCAAGTTATTCAATTTTTATAAAATATTTGAATTTTAAATTTTTATATGATCAAATAATTGTTCAGAATGCGCTTCCAACCTAGGGAGCTTCAAGCATGTTCTACTCCCTTACTTCCGCACCATCTAACATTTCTAACAATTGTGAGTTTGCCATATAAATAGTTTATCTTCAAGTGTTGTTCTATGATTTATGTTTTTTATTAGATAGGGCACGTGGGTATGATGTGCATTTTTGCAATGGATAGGGATAGATAAATTATCCATTCCATGTAAATTGTTTATCCAAACTATGAAAGGGCGGAAGATATAACATTTGCTGCTGGAGGTCTCTTAATGCAACTAAAGCTTTTGGGCCTAACGTTTACTAAGCTGTAAATAATCGTGTCCAGGTAAAGAGTGATGCACCTAGTGCCTACCCGTTGTCCGTATCTTGATTGAGACCTTTCTTGTGTAGAAAAAATTTATATACTAGTAAGTGTTGTATGGCTTAGGAGGTGGCCCGAAACACTGAAATTTTCCCAACAATTCTACTTCAATGGTAGCTCCCAAAGGAACTCAGGCCTCACGTGGATAGTTTTCTTCTTTAGTGGGCCATGGAAGATACAACGTAATCGCGTATGACATTCTTGGGGTCGTCTAGCTGACCACAAGTAGTTCGGATAAGGCTCGAGTGATGATGATAATGATATTCCTCAGGATAAATTGGATATTTGCTATTAGAATATCTTATAATGGAAAAGTGTGTTGAGGGAAAAATAGTGAAGGGACGTAAGTTCATGGAAATGGAGGGTTCAGACAATGTTTTCATAACTATGTATAGTTCTCTTTAATTGTGTTCTGAAAGCAGCCAAAACTAACGTGTTGCTTTTTGGGAGAGCAACGATTTTTGTTATCAATTAATCATAGGTTTGCTTGTTGCTTGCCCAAACTTGTCTGTTCTAATAAAAGTATTGAATACATTTGAACATACATGGTTCAATTTTATCTGCAGTCACTGATAACTTGCTTTGCTTTGAAATTTTTAGATACTGTTTATTGAATGCGAAAGGAGGGAAGCTTGATGAACAATTGGGACTTGTTAGGACCAATTGCATTGATTGTTTAGACCGTACTAATGTCACTCAGGTAATGCCCACATTTATCATGTTCCATTATTCAAACATCAGCTACCTTGTAGGTTTAATTTAATTATGACATCCTATTTTGTTTATATATTTGAGTATGACATACAACTGGTAATGCCATTACCTGGTTGGATAAAAAAAACTATGGTTCAATGTAATTTCTTGTTGCAGTGCTTGCTAATAAATAATTGCTTTTTGAAAAGCATTAATGTTACATCTGTCAAAAGAAAAAGAACTTTACTTTCAAGGGTATTTCACTTATATGTCAGTTTTGTTTTTCTTGTTGGTATTTCTCAGTTGCATTTGGTTTAACTTTTAACTGGCGTATATTAGTGCCAAACTTAAAGGAGAGCAATATTGAGATATCTTCTCTGATTAAGCTTGTCAGAGTCGAGATGTAAACTTGTTTCACTGGGGTGCAGTTTAAATTTAACTGTAGAATCAGCTTGTAATTTGATCCACAAAACAGTAGGAGAACAATGATTGAAGAAAACATAGAAATAAAAAACTTTGGGGAAATCAATTATAGTTTTGTAACTAAAAATATCACCTCCATACCTTTTGGTGCATAATGGTTTCATTGAAAAAAATAGCGGTTACACCATTATAGTAGAGGTAACAAGTGCATTAGACTGATTGGAAATGAGACAGGCCATGGTCTTCCCAGTGAACTTGTATTGGTCAAGCTACCTGTCACTGAATTTTGATCCTTAGAAAAGGATTACATTAAGGTAAACTTTTTCTCTGATCATTAAGACAATAAGGAATCCTAACTCTAGCTTATTAGAAAATTAGTAGCAGGTAAAATGTACATTACGTGTTCTTTAAAATGGAAAAAGTTAATGGTTGTGTAGAATCTTCTTATTTGATCACTAATAGTTAATTTTGGAATAATATACGTTGATTTACCAATTTTATGTTAGTTAAATAACCAAGGTAGTTAAATTACCAAGAATCAATGATGATTTATATAAGTCAAAAGATCACTTTCTCCCTAGGGTTCATATCATCACTAACTCCCTCAAGTAAAATCTATCTAGGAATATTATTGGGAACCCTTAATTGTGGAATGTAACCTCATCATTCTAGCACCAACCTCAATAAAACACATTTCATGCACACTTTATACGTGACTGATGAAAATAATGTCCTAAGATAGAACAAAGACTATCACATTTTTGGACGCTTAGATCAAATTATCTAGGAACTCAAATCATCATCATCTGAGCCTTATCCCAACTATTGGGATTCGGTTACAGGAATCCTGTTTTGCCATTCTGCATTATCAAGGGCCATACCCTCAGGCAAATAATAAGTTACCATATCTCTTTCACTGCTTTTATCTCTGTCTTTTCAACATTCCCTTTGCCCAAAAGGGTGGTTTCAAGCCTCTAGGGATAATGCAGGAAGATCCATTTTCCTGTTCTTGGGATGGGGTGATAAAGAGTGCATAGAAAACTTGACATTTCCCATGGAATGGGGCGCAAGCAAAGAATGAATGTCATCTGTTGAAGTCGGATTTAGTCTATTGCCCCAAGAAGAGGGGTGGTTTGGGATAAGAAAACTCAAGGACAACAATCAAGTCTTACTTGGAAAGTAGTAGTGGAGATTCCAGGAACCCACACATCAACTCCGGAAGAAACTCATGCAAGGAAAATATGGTGTTAACGAGAATGGGTGGTTTGTCAAACACCACCCATACACAAAGCAATTATCTGGACTATGGAAAGGATTTAATGGCGGACGATCCGAGTATATGGGGCAAACCAGAACCCAGGTTTGCAATGAAAGAATAACAAGATTCTTGGAGGACATTTGGCCGAAATCTGGGGCCTCTAAGGAAAGGTATCTGAGACTGTTCGCAATAGCAGCTACGCCATATGAGTCCGTACCTGAAGAGATCCACGGTTAAGGAAGGACAGTTTAGATCCCAAAATTGTGTAGAAACCTGAAGGATGAAGGCCCGAGGTTTTAAGGGATTTCTTGGAGAGTTACAGGAATTCTTTATGACTATTTCAGAGAGAAATCATGATCTGGAGTGGGAACAGCAAGATATGTGCTCAGTCAAGTCCGAAAGAGCCCTAGTTCCCATCTAGAAGGATCTTTCAAGTGCATCAAAAGTGTGGGGAGACGTGGGCCACCCAAAATTCAAGCTTTTGGATATTTAATGATAGTAGATAAATTTATAACAATCGACCAACTGATAAGCCTAAGAATAATTCCTAATAAGTGCAAAATGCTCAAAAAGGAGGCTGAGGATGTAAAGCACAAATTTATGCATTATGAAACTACTGCCAAAGGCAAGGGAATATTTTCTTTAATTATTTAGTTTTTAGTGGGCAGGATCAATCCAAGACTTAATCAAGCTATGATTTGCTCCAACTATGGGTAAAAGAGGGTTGCTTCTCTTTTGAGTCTGCATTTGCTTTACTATGAATCATCTGGACAGAGGGAAACTCTTGTAAAATCAATTCCAGATACCACGCAGTTGCTTGGTTAAAGGACATGGTCGAAAATCAGGCTGTATCCAAGGCTTGTATAGGTATGGAGTTTTGATGAATCTTAATAGTGGGTTTTGAAACCAATGGCTTAAACTAGTAACATCTGTTGTCTATGATAAAAGAAAGCCAGTGGTATGGTTGCCGATTGATGAAGGAAATTCAAATTCAATTTTGATGGTACTTCCCAAGGTAACCTAGGGCCTACCGAGTGGGGGGAGCATCGAAAGATACATGAGAGTAGTATACTAAAGACCTATTCTAGCGCTTTTCAAAGTATGGTTGACAATGGGACGGGTGGCCTGGCCCAGCTCAGTTGACCCAGCCACAGTATGTGGTTTGACGGCTTGGCCCAGTGGCAAGGCGGACCTGGCCTCAGGCAGGGGAAAGGTCTGACCAGGCCGACCATGTTTTCTCATTATTATTTTATTTATTTTTTAAGTTCAATTAGGCCCATCTGGGCCTGGGGCCCTGGCCTAACCTCTAGGGACCTGAGCCAGTCCCGGCCAGCTACCAGCCGTATTGCCAAGGTGTGATGCAAGCAAGGCTGAAGCATGGACAATGGTAATAGGTCTCTGGAGTTTAAAACCAGAATGGGAAGGAGATAGTAATAGAAGGGGATTCAAAAAATGTAATCACATGGGGAAGAAGGATACTGATCCCCCATGGAGTTTAAGGATAGGTTGGATGAAATTTCTGCATTATTTAGCAATCTCTTGGTCTCTCTTCACAACTCGTGGCTGGAAACCAATAAGATAGCTGATCAATTGGCACGAGATGGTGTCAATCAGATTTATATGCAGTCCTTTTTCTATCTTCTGGGATGTCACGGGGACAAATTTTGTGACTATGTACTTTTAGAGTCTGAAAGTATTAGTGATTAACTATCAATTTAAAAGAAATTCACTAAAGTGACACAAATGTGTTTAGCAAAGGATAGAATGAAATGGTTCAATCAAACTTTGTTGTGCTTGTTGCGCTCATGCTGAACATACTCCCTCCAGTGTGAAGAGTAGTTTCTTAAGCAAAATTTTATCATCTGTAGACATGTGAATTATATGTGCTACATGGTGTCTAGACATTTGGTTTTTATGTTGTAATTTTTACATCTGTTTGTTTGGAGGAGAAGTTAGTAATTGAAGTCTAAATGTCTTTTATGTTGTAATTTTTACATCTGTTTGTTGGAGCAGAAGTTAGTAATTGAAGTCTATTTGTTTCTTTTTATACTCTTTTTGTTGTTTTAGATTTAGTTTATTATTATTGATTGGTGTTTTCTTCTCATATGTCTAATGTTCTAATATCTATGATAAATGCTTAAGAGCATGATTGGGAGGAAAATGTTGGAAAACCAACTCCAACGAATAGGGGTTTTCAGTGACGATGAGTCTATACATAAATATCCAAGTTTTGATGAGGGCTTCAAAATCAGTAAGATCTTATGACCTACTGCAATTTATTCAAAATACTAACTTATTTAATGTCTTTTAAAAAAGGGGCTTGTGCCACATTCAATTATGAAATCTTGGAACTTCTCAAAGTCTCATCTGTGTGTTTATTTGTGTGCGTGTGTTGTGTGTGTGTGCAGGCATGTGTGTGTGTGTATGCATGCACGTGCGTCTGTGTGTATCTGTGTTAGTTATTGGTTCATCTATAAATGCATTTTAATGTTGATTTCAGTGTGGGCTAACCATGGAGATGAGATAAGCATCCAGTATTCAGGAACCCCTGCATTGAAAGGAGACTTTGTCAGGTATTTCTATGCAACCTTGGTTGGTTTTCTTTCTTGAGCTTTCCTTCGCAAGTCATATGTATGCAGTGCATGAATGCTAACATCATGTCTCACATAAAAATGGATTGTGTTTTTAATTATGGCTATTTAATTATCTTAAACTTCAATGGAAACTCGGATTGTCAGGGAGAGTCAAAACAGTTAGGATATTAGTAAACTGATAGTGGAAACATCTGCTTGAGTAAAAAAACTCCAATTGTGTAGATAGTATATCCTCCTTTCTGGTCTCTTAATGAACAAATTCAACTTTCGGCCTCAGTATTTTCTTCCATCTGATTGTTTGCTAGATATGGGAAGAGGACCATCCAGGGAATCTTCAATGATGGACGGAATGCACTTGCTCGTTATTACTTAAACAACTTCTGTGATGGCACAAAACAGGTTGGTGTTAGGCAGGAATTGTTTTGCATGAAGTTTTTCGTTTTCATTTTTGGGCCATAGGGACTCACTTTGATCTTAAGACTATTTAGCCCTTAGAATTATAATCTCATCTATATGAATGATTAGTTATGTACTGCATCATTCTGAATTATTTTAGCTGTGGCTTAGGATAGATTGTTCTGTACACTTATTTTTAGATATAATACTCATGAACAAAGGGTGTAAATATTCATGACTGATTACTGCGCTATGGATGCCAATGGATTATGTTGTGGCTGTTTATTCGTATTGTATTGTATAATAGATGAGTTATATGTATGTGTAAGAACAGACCAGTAACTGTGTTGAATTCATAGTTAACTTTAATGTTCTTTTTCTCTCTCAAGGGCCATGTAGAGTATCTCTGTAGTTTATAAGTGCAATCTTCATGTGGCATGAGAAATATTATGCAAGGATTATTCTTCACAGTTACATGGTATCGGGGTGATATTTCCTTCAAACGCTTGATTCTTTGCAAAATCCTAATTTGGTTGATCTTCAGCACCAGTCTTCAGTAGTCAGAATTTGATAAATGTAGAGGCTAAACATCAAATTTTCTTTCATGTTCCACATACAAGAGATCCATTGTATTAACCAGTTGTCTCCCTCAAGCCATATTATTCGGCTGCATCTTCCTTTGATGAACGTATACCTTTATCTCTAATATAATTCTCTAAGTTTCCTTCTCAAAATCCTGCTGTCATCCTGAAGCCAAGCCCTACCATAGATCTATTGTCCATATCATGGCTTTAAAACTTGCAACTCGGGTTGAAACTTTCCCGAGTTGACTTGCCTTAGGCCTGACTGAGTCTTGTTGTGGTATCCAAAGACTTATCCAAGTAATACTTTTTTGATAAGTCTCGGATGAGTCTCTCTCTCTTACTCACTTCCTTAAAATCTATTTTGACCATAGTTATCAAAATTGGGCTGAACCGGTGGTTGAATTGGTCGAACCTCCAACCGGTGCCTTGGACGGTATACTATGGGCAATAAACCGGTATTTCTTGAGCACTGGTCAAAACCGGTGGTTGACTAGTTGAACTGGTTTGATTGTCAGTTTTGCCAGTTCTCCTGGATGAACCGACCCAATCTTTCCTCCAACTCTCTTCCTATCTTTTGGTCTGATTTTTGTCTTTTTTCTATATTTTCCATTTTGATGCACATGATATTTTATTTCCAAAATATTTAATTCAAAAGGCCTCAAGATTTTGGCCAAAATCGTCATCCTAAATTGTTAGAAGGAAAATTGTCTTACTTATCAATTTTCTTTCCCCCTTTTTGGATGTACTTTTTTCTCTCTTTGATGGGGACAAAGGCGCACCAGGTCCGTCCTCATTGACGAACTTATGCTTTATGAATAATGATGTCATAGGCCATATTCATTTTTTACATAATTTACTAAATTGAAAAATCCTCCAATATTTAATTTTTTGCACGAGTTGGAATTTTTTCCGATAATTTTTTTAACCGAGTTTTCAATGGTTTTACCTAATGTTTTTCTTATTTTTATTGAATATTTGAAATTTAGTCATTTTTTAATTCTTTATGCATATGAAAAAGGTTTGACCGGTCGGACCGGTTTTAAATGGACCAGTCCCTTTGCCGGTTCGAGCACCGGTCTGATCTCAATAACACTATTTTAGACCTATGCTCTCTCTCTCTCAAAACTTCTCTCAACCTTCCCCCCAAATCTATTTGGGGCATTGGACCTTTAGTTTTCTAGGTCCTTGGGATGCAGTTGCACTGGGTGTAACTGTTGCCCCTGACCTAGTTGTCCATCCTAGGTATTGACTAAAGTGAATTTGATGCCAATGAAAGTTCAAGCTCATGTCCTAGTTGGTTTTGTGCATTTATTCCTCGAAGTGGGTTCCGTGGCTGTTGGAGGTTGATTCAGCTAATTTAATAGATGGGTACTTGTGGGTAATCTCTATGAGTTATCTAGGACTTATATGGCCTACATGTGTAGTTTCCCCATATTTTTCCACATGGCTAATGAACTGATGGACTTACTTGCGAAGAAAGGGATCCCATTGTTTCTCTTGTGGTCTGTGATTCCTTTATTTTTTCCTTCCTAAATGGCTCTGCCATAAAATGCATATTTGTACTTTTTTACACTGACATGAATGACGCTTTGGTTTCTGAAAAACAAATTCCAATATTTTAGACGTGACCACAGTTGAAAATATTCATGGTTCATTTAGAGTTTCTTGAATCACAAGATTAATTGTTCTTTTTATATTTTTGTTGTGGGGATTATTCTTCAGTGTCTTCTTGCCCTGTCAAGTGAACACATTTCAAGTTACAGAACCAAAGGGCCTTTAATGTATTTCTGAGTGCATTTTCTACTTGTACCTTTATTTTCCCATTTATTAATCATACTTTGATGGGTTAGTATTCTGTACTTACAATATTATTTGATTGTTGGTTTTGTTGTTCCAACTTCCATGCATTTCTTCTAAAAAAAACTTCCATGCATTAGTCATTGAAGGTTAGCCCTTATAATGGCTTTGATTTTCATGCATTAGTCATTGAAGGTCCTCATTATAAATTTGGTTGTTGCATGAACTAAAAAGGATGCCATTGATCTTCTGCATGGACATTATATTGTTGCTGTTAACCGAGACATGACTTCGTCATTGCAAGGAGGAGGCTTTGAGGCTCTAGCTGTAAGTTACCTTCATATTCAGTATATTTCTTATATTTCTAGGTACATATTTTCTACTATTTAATCTCATCTGCCTGACACATGGAAGAAATTTCCTGGAAGGATCTATATTAACTCATTTATATGATGTAAATTACTCAAGAAATAATTGAGGTTCTATGCACGCCTGTGTGGTTTGAACCATAAATGTTGCATTTACCTGCATTCACTGTAATCGAATGTAATGTAGTACAAATTAGAAAATACATATAATTTATCTAGGGCAGTGATTGGCTTAAAGGGATTATTGCTTTTTTGAGTAGTTGAGCTTTTGATTTTGGGGGATATGTAATTAAGGTGAAATTTTATTCCACACTTATGACGGGCGTTGCACACTTAATGCACTGTATGCTATACTTTGCACATGAATAGTGCTCATTGAGTGGCTTGTGTCTATTGAATCCGCTGGTTTTTTCTCAAATCTAATGTTTCTACTTGATAGATAAAGTAAAAATCTTGCTAAGGAGACAAATTTGAGCCAAATTGCACAGCCTGTGGCCTCATATCTTGAAAAACGAAAATGAGGGTGGAGTCCTCAGGAGAGTACGGTATAAACTTGGGCGAGTCAGTCCATGTCTGTATGGTATCGGGCAAATCTATATGATATTTTTCCGAGTACTTACAGGGTACATACTACCTTGTTCCAGTCTCGGCAGGCTGCCAAGCCCAAATAACTTGCCCGAGTTTGTGTCAAAAGAACTTTAAGGGCAAGAGAAGTCTCATAATGTGGAAGCTCTCATAGTGTTATTTGTATTTGTACTAGTTTTGCTAATGGATAGGTTGTCAAGAATGTTAATGGTTAGAGATGGGCCTGAAAAAGATTATGTAGACCTTGGATAAGGGATGCACATTGTTGCAATTGTTCGTGCTCACAATGGAGTTTTTTAAGTTCTTTGTAATTTCGTGGAAGGAGTTTGTCTACGAGGGGAATAAATTAAATAAACGGATGAATAAAAGTGAAATTTAATATAGGCCTAAAAAAATTCCAAAATGAAAAAATATTCTTCTATGGTGCTCTAGTGTACATTAAAATCTTCCCGAGTCTGGCAAAACTTATGTTTGTGATGTCTGATGTCATTATTTATGCATCCAATATGCTCTAGTCCAATCATTCATTTATTTAGCATATTATGCATACATGCCTCTAAGTCAAGATTTAACATTTTCTGGAAAAGGAAATAAAGCAATCCCTTTATCAAATTTCATCTGGACAAAAGATATATTTGGTTGCTGATTTCTTATTTCATAGAGTTATCGTTATTTATTTTTGTTTCACCTGAACGTATGAAACTGACTTTTTTGTAATTTTAATCTGCAGTCATTCCCACTGGCTTCAGCATTGGTTCTAGCTGGTGTCATGCTTGCAACCATGTCGTTGAGGCAAGGTAGGAGATATCTGTAATGCAATCTGTGCAGGATATCTGTGCAGGTTATTACACATTCAGTTGTATCAAGCTATGTGGAAACATAATTGATGATGCAGTTAACAAATGAAGCACTTCAAGTCTGAAGCTGGACAGCATGCGAGTCATATTACGACACTATATATATATATATATATATAGGGAAAAATTTATATAGAGCCGAGGCTCTAAACAATTAAATTAGAGCCTACTTCAAACATTTCACTAGAAAAGGTTGTTTTGATGTCCAAATATCCTCAAATTGATCATCTCGACTTCAAGATGCATGGACATAAGGAAAAAATAGATTTCAAGTTTTGGATATCGTGTATTTTGTAATGCATTTTTGGACCGTCAATTTCAAGATTTTCAAGTTTTCATAGATCTGCTCAATCTACACTATTTTTGAAGCTTGAAACTTTATAAATAAAGACAAAAATATATTTGAAGGCTATCACAAATATTTCCTATATTGAAACCACATTTCTCGACACTATTTGACTCTAATTTGATT
>NW_006495273.1:48615-59731 GCF_000471905.2 Amborella trichopoda | reverse complement strand
AGTAATATAATGCAACAATCTTCAAAAATCATGTTCGTGCCATTTGTTTGATCCCAAATTTTTAAATGTACACTCTTTCCATTGAACAAAGCACAAAAAAACAAAATTTTTAAATGAACCCTAGAAAGTGTTGTTTTAGCCCAATCAATATAAGTCATCCTTTTTTTTAAGTTGCTTTGATTTAGGCCTTAGAAAGATTTTTCTCTTTTCAAAATTTTTAGATAGCTTTGTTCGCATTGGATGAACAATGTTGAAAAAGAAAAACAATGGTTTGGAGTTCTTAAAGGCCTAGATCTTGAAATTCACAAAACGGATGGTCTAGATCCAATGTTGGAGGGGATTCATTTTAACCATATCTATGATGCAAATTGAGTTTTATTTTTTTGAAAATTGAGTATTGGGATGACGTGAGGGTATGTGCAATTTTTGGGGTGATATAAATGCTACAAACATGGTTTTCTAAAAGTGTCGTTGCATTATATTACTATACAACCTTTGCATGAAATCATTTCCCCCATATATATATATATATATGCTAGAAAAATAGAATATTCTTTTAAGAAATAAGACATTCTATATATAGATATGTACCTAAACATGAAATTGATGTCAAAGGAATCCTAATTTTCTTTTTTCTCATTTTATAGAACTAAATGTGCTCTAGAGTCAAAGTGAGAAGCACGTGACGGCCATAAAATAGAATTATCACATTACACATTCCTGGTCAAATTTATAAACAATTGTGAATTTTGGGAACTAATCAATTGTCAATTGTGTGCCTTTTTTTATGGTATATACATGAAGTCTTCCTATAACTTGAGATGCTGAGTGATCCTTGTGTACATGATACAAGTACAACTTAATGTCCCAGAGGCAAATCACAACATTATTTGTATATAAATTATTCTATCTTTTTTTATTCTGTTCACTAAGATATTTGCATTATGTGGGTATCAAACTAGCTTTATGATTTTTAACCATTGTGAAATTTGAGTTGCTGTGTGAATTCTTATAATTGGTGTTAATACTTAGTAAATCGTGGTTTTGATTTTATTTTTGGGTTTTTGCAGCTCGAAATGATGCTCGGCACTTATTACTGTCTGTTGTGTGGGCTGGTGTTAGCCTGAGTATAATGGCATTTGTCAAAGCGAATGGGAGGTTATTTTGTAACAGGCCTCGTCTACATAAGCCGCGGCAGTGAGATAGGAAACTTGCCTTGATACTGTTTCCTTAAGGGGTTGTCCATTAAAGTCCGAATGCATCGTATTGAAACAGAAGCATCGTCTTCCCAGGGTCATTTTCTAGTTTCCTTCTTTTTTCAATCAGTTAAAAAGATCAAATGGAAATGGCTATATTTGATATGCTGTTTCCCTGAGCTCATTTGATTTTAAATTTTGTGGATTAGCCATGTAGTTGTTATCTACATGCCTTTGTACATGCTTTTTTGTGGGTCTAAGTGGGAATGGTTCCTTACATGGGACTTAATCATGAATTTTGTTGGAAGTACTGCACTGTAACCTTACTCGGTGCGATTGTGGAATCATGACTCCTAAGTCTGGATATACCAGCCAAACTCGGTCAGAAATATAGGTTCAACTTTATCGTAAATTCCCAGCTTCTAATTATGCAAAATTTCATTTCTCTGATCAACTAATCAATGTTTTAGAAACTAGACTGGGATAGCCTGGGTCAACAGGTTGGACTATGGATTGGACCAAAACTGGTCCGGGTTCATAAAATAACCTGCCTTTGCTAAAAGTACCGTTTTGAATTTGCCTGTTCAACTGGAAACTCTGCCAAAGGACGCCTTATTTCATTTTCTTGGAATTATTGTATGAACTAATTCAACTAGTTGGACCAGACCCTTTTCCAGTTGAAACTCCAGTCCTGTTGATCAAATTTGGAGTTTACTATCAGTCGCAAGTGATTGAATAAGTGATCTTATTACGCTTGTGATACAATTCTACAACATCTGTTTAGATGACGTCCAACAGTCGTGCAAAACGCAGAGCCCATCAGCCTCATGGATACACAACAGATTTTTTCTTGAAGTTCAGATTTCGGCTGTGCTTTGTTTTATCTGTACTTGTGTCCTAATCTTAATTCATATTCCAGGACAGTCTACCATTCCTTGGACAAATTGATCCCAGTCACCAATAGTCTCCACAAGAACAAGAACCAGATTGGAAATGATGAAATTGGCTTGTATCTCGCAAGATCACTTCTCGGTTAAGTATCTTGGAGATGCATTTAAATGCTGTATGGCAATCTCCACAAACTCGGAGGTTATTTATTATTCGAATTGGGGTTCTTGTGGGCATTTTTAGAAGGCCAAAAGCTAGTGCCAATTTCTCACTGTGGTGGAGCAGGCTATGCTCTTTTTGATCCTCGTCTAGCTCCTGAAGTGAAAACCTTGTGTCAGGGATATACCCGGTCTCTCTCACCATGCCAATAACTTCCACCAATTTTAAATGTATTTCATCCAACAATGGGTGAACCCCATCATCTGAAAAGAACACATGAACCTCTCCTCTGTACTCTATTGAACTACTCCCTGGTTCCTTTCTTATTCCCTTTGATTTCATCTCTCCTCTGACTCTAGCAACGTCATCCCACCTTCCAGCTGAAGCATATACATTTGATAGTAGAACATAGGTTGAAGAACTTCTAGGGTTAAGCTCTAGTAGATTTCTTGATGCTTGTTCTGCTAGATTTATGTCACCATGCATTCTACTGGCACCTAACATGGTGCGCCACACTGACTCATCAGGAGCAATAGGCATTCTTTCTATAAAATTTCTTGCCATATCAAGGTGCCTTGCCCTCGCCAACAGATCCACCATGCATGCATAATGAACTGCTCTGGGAACAATACCATGAACCCTGACCATACTATCAAAGTACTTTAATCCGTGATCGAAAAGGGCTCTTCGACAGCATGCTGAGAGAACACCTACAAAAGAAATGTCGTTTGGCTCAACACCTATGTTCTTCATTTGCTCAAACAATTCTATTGCTTGCTGAGAACAACCATTCCTAGAATAGCCAGCTATCATGGCATTGCATGTGACGATATTCATGTCTGATGCATGCTCAAAAAGGGCAGCTGCATCTCTTATTGACCCACACTTTGAGTACATGCTGATTAGGCCGCTCGTTACAAGATGGTCTGTCTCATACCCATGTCTTAACACAAACCCATGAAGCTTTTTTCCAAGACTGATTGATGCTACGCTTGCAGCAACTCGAAGGATATCTTTGATGGCTTGCTCATCCATTTGTTCAAATGCTTCCTCAAGCTGAGGGTAAATTGCCCAAGCTTCCCTAAAGAGTCCACGACGAGCATATCCAACCATCATTTCAGTGCATGCATGGATGTCTTTGTTGGATGCGGCATCATGGACCTTTTTGGCAGAGTCCATGCATCCACAAGAGCTATACATGTCTCTTAGAGCTATTCCAGCATAACCTGTGATATCGATTCCAAATTTGATGATATGGGTATGTATCTGTTTGCCTGCATTAACTGATGGTAACCTACCACATGTCCTAATGATGCATCCTAAAGCAAATTCTCTGGGCCTCATTTCTTGCACAAGCCCTTGGCTATAAACTTTGATACACTCCTCTCTGGCCCCGATTTGAGCAGAGCTGATTAGAAATGAGTTCCAAACCATCTCGTTCCTGTCAGAAATCGTGTTATACACCATTAGAGCATCTTCTATGCACTTGTTTCGTGTATAGAGATGGATCAAATCAGAAATAACAACCTCATCCTGTACCAAACCTGAGACTATAACCAAAGCGTGAAGCATTCTTCCCTGCTCTAACGTTAAAGATGCCTTAAGCAGGCTTGAGAGAGTAAACTCATCAAAGTCCCTCAGGACCTGCCTCATTCTCGCAAACAGCCTATATGAGTCTTCCATGTAACCAAATAAAACATATTTAGAAATCATAGAATTCCATGATACAATATCAGGGTAAAGCATGGAATCAAAAACTTTTTGAGCATTATCCATCTCCTGGAAATTAGCATACATGCTAACCAGAGCATCAGCAACACAAGCATCTGAATCAATATCCAATTTAATTACTTGGCAGTGCACTTGCTCACCTTCTTTGAGCAAGTCTCGGTCAATGAAACAATTCAAAAGACCAGAAAAAGTAAACCTATCAGGCTTCGTACCTAATTCTTGCATTTTGGAGAATAAATCCAATGCCTCTTTGCATCGACCATTTTGAGAATATCCTGAAATGAGGGTATTAAACGAGATTAAATTAACTTGGGGCATTCTTTCAAAACATTCTCTTGCATCTTCTATTGTTCCACACTTTGCATAGAAGTCAATCAGTGCAGTTCCTACAAATATATCATAATCGAAACCAGATTTCTCTAAGAGCGCATGCACTTGATTCCCCTCACTCATCTCTGGTGAAACTGCACAAGAACAGAGAATCATTGTATAGGTTGAGCTGTTGGGCTGCATGGCCTCCCGTCTCAACCAACAAAACAACTCCCACGCCTCTTCAGAGATCCCATTTTGAGAATAACCTGCAATAAGAGCATTCCAAGATACCATATCTTTACTTGGAATAAGCTCGAAAAGCTTTCGGGCCTCATCAATTTCTTTAGTCCTTGTATAGAAGCCAATCAACGAATTCCCTATGGAGGTATCAGTACAAAGAGGGCTTTTCTCTATACAGCCATGAACTTGGATGCCAAAATCCATGGATGCAATTCCATCAAGCGAGGACATGACGCTGACAAATGTGTACACATCTGGTCTCATTCCATTCCTTTTCATCAGTTGAAAATATCCCATGGCATTGATGCATGACTCATATTGAGAATGTCCATCAATAATGGCATTCCAGGTGACTAGGTCTCGTCCGGGCATTTCATTGAAGACCCGCCGAGCTTCTTCTAATGCGCCCAACTGAGAGAAGAGGCTAATCATGGCATTGCATAGAGAGACATCGGTATGTAACCCATTCTTCCAAGAACCTGCATATAATTGGTGTGCATGATCCAAACAAAATGATGCATGGTTGCATGCCTTGAGAATTGCAGCCATGGTGAACCGATCCAAACCCATGTCCATGGCATGCATTCTTCTAAAAAGCTTGATAGCTTCTTCATAGCACGCATTCCGAACATAGCATGATATGATAGTATTATATGAAATGATGTCCCTATGGGGCATTTCCTCAAACACTCTCGTCGCTGAGACGATGTCTCTGGCATTGGAATATGCATATATCAATCTGTTGCAGCTATATACATCAGTTTTGAAGCCAAGCTTGATAAGCGGGGCGTGCTTGATCGAGGGGTAGTGTTCTTGCTCCCCGCGTGTTGTGATTGTGGAGAATAGATACCGAGTGGAGAATTTCTTTCGCAAGCTAAGAGATATGGAATGGTATATGGATGTTTGAGAAGCCATGTTTTTCCTTTGGAAGGTGTTGCCATGACAGACTCTGTTACTAACAAAACCTGTTCTTCAAGTTTTATATCCATGCATATATAAAATGCATGGTACATCTGCCATGCACTTGTATATTCAGGAGTTTTCAAGCTTAATGGGTACTTACTAATAACCAACCCTTGTAGTTGGTCTTACTTTCCATGAAGATTAGTTTCATACGTATGACATGTATGAGATACATCGAACATGCATGTACGTATGTAAAACTTTGAAGCTTAACGTCTCCAATAAATTCCGCTGCATTTTAACACCCTCGATAAATAGTTTCTCATATTCATGAGAATAGTTTGAAGTTTGAAGATATGGGTAATTCACCAAGTATTTTTGCCTTTCTCGGAATAGAAGAGCATTATCAATTCTAATTCTACTTCTAACTCTTCTTCTTGTTCTTTTCTTTTATTTTATTTTTTTGTTTTTGTTTTTTTTTGGTAAGAAGTTGCCTCGGCATAGGGGACAAGTCCATTGGCGAGGCGAATTACTTGGCTAAGTCCTGGACGTGGCCCAAAGCTCTAGATAAATTTAAAAGTAATAAAATAATACAAATAAAAAGAAATTAATGTTAATATATCTTAATTTTAAAAAAATCGTACCAAAAACTCCAACTTCTCAAAACTTCGCCCATATATTTTTTCCCAATTTTTGGGATTTTTTAGACGAAAATATCATTTACGGTAGTCGTTTATACCATAATATATTACGATACTTCGAGTGTCGTAATGAACATTACAGTAATTTAAATATTATAAAGAACATTACAATACTTTAATTACCGTAATATATAAACATACTCTTCACGGTATTCTTAGTACCGTAATGCTTTGAAAAGCTTCAAACTGAAGTTAATATCAGAGCTATCTCTCTTCTCCTGCGTTTTACAAAATCAATTTCAAATGACACATTTTTTCCGTTAAATATCAAAAATTTCTTTCTAATATTTCATTTTCGAATAAATACAGAGCAAATTTTAAACAAATTTGAGTTTTTTTTTTTCTTAATATATACCGTATACATATTATCCATCACCATGTGGGTATTTTGCGGAGAACAAAAATTATTCCACAAATTCCTAAAGAGAGAAAAGGACTCTGGTCTTCTACGCCATTTTTTGTTGGGTTTCCATAATTTTAAAGACCAATTGTTGGTGTGCAGGTTTTTATTAATGCTCCATGGTGGTACCTCGCCGTTAACAGGATGATCAGCCCCTTCTTGACCTAGAGGACCAAGAGCAAATTTGTCCTTACTGGCCTATCCAAATCAATGCTCCATGGTGGTACCTCGCCTTTAACAGGAAGATTAGCCCCTTCCTGACCCAGAGGACTAAGAGCAAATTTGTGTTTGTTGGCCCATCGAAATCGATTGAGACCCTTTTCAAATAATAAGATAGAATACTTGTTTGATTTAATGTATTTTTCCCCTTGATATGGGATTGTTTTGTGGTTATGGGATTAATCGTATTGTTGGTGTGCTTGTTATTGGATTTGCAGGTACATCGCTACTGAGCAAGTTCCAGTTCAGTATGGATGCCTGAGCAACGAGAACGACACTGAATTTTCTACTGCTGATGCTGCCACAGAGGTCACCATTAAGCCTGCATCCAAGCCCACTGTGGAGACTCCAATTACAGAGGTGAGCACAGGGAATTAAAGTTCTGGTTGGTTTTAATGAAATTTGTTTTATAAATTTCAATCGTGAATTTATTTTTTTCTTAAGATAATTAATCTTAAATCTGTATTTTTCGTTTAGGAGACCAAAGTCTCTTCTCGTGCTAAGAATTTGTAGAACCATTTTTTTTCTCTGTAAAATACCTACATGGTGATGGGTAATCTGTATACGATATATGTATTCAGCAAAAAAAAAAAAGAAAAAAATTCAAATTTATTTTAATTTTCTATGTATTTATTCGAAAATAAAATATTAGAGAGAAATTTTTGGGATTTTACGAAAAAAATGTGTCCCTTAGTTGCAATTCGGCATATGAGAGGAGAGAGGTAACACTGATATTAACTTCGATTTAAAGCTCTTCAAAGCATTAAAGTATTAAGAATGCCGTAACGAATATTTTTATTTATTACGGTAATTAAAGTACCGTAATGTTCTTTACGGTATTTAAATTACCGTACTGTTCATTATGGTACTGAAAGTACCGTAATGTATCTTCATACTATTACGGTAGAAATATTACTATAAAGGGTATTTTCATCCAAAAAATCTCAAAAATTGAGAAAAAAGATGTGGACGAGGTTTTGAGAAGTTGGGGTTTTTTTTGCGGTTTTTTTAAAATTAAAGTATATTAGTGATAATTTCTCAAAAATAAAACATGTAATAAAAGTAAAATAAAATTAAAAATAACCTTAAAAAATCTTAACCAAATATAAAAAAATGGATTTAAAAATAATAATTGATAGTTAGGGATATTTTAAAAATTTATAAAAAAATAATTAAAGTATAGGGATTATGGCAAAGAGCACCCACCAATAATCGCTAGAAATATCCAAATCGTATACAAGAAAATTTATAGCTTGAAATTTTATTAGGTTTTTTTTTTCTCTCTAAAAATTCAAGTTAAATTGCCCTTAAAGAATAATGGATTATTATAAAAGCCCCACAAAAAAGTTTGATTTTGCCTCATGCCCTTTTTTCAAAATTGTTCTCATTTCGGACTTTGAAGGTCGAACTCATAATCATATTTGAGACCTTTAAAGTTCTTTGGAAAAAAATTTAGGAAAAAACATTTAATATATATATTTTTTTATGAATATAAATTTCGGCAATTAAAAAGGTGTCAAGTGTCAACTTTAAAAGTCCAAAGTTCACGTGGAACAATAACTTTGGACTTTGAAAATCCAAGGTGAATAAAAATTTATAAAAACCAATATCGAACCTTCAGTCCAAAGTTATTGTTAGGAACTAATTTCGAACTTCAATATTTGAAAAAGAGGCAATTCGGAAAAAAGTTTTAAAAAAAGGGGTTTATATAAAATCAAACTTTTTTCTTTAGGGAATTTACTGAATAATGGTAGTTTAGATGAAATAATGGTGATTTAGAGGACATTAGTTTCTTTTTTGGCTTCTTACTAATATGTTATTCCTTTTATATTATTTTTTCCGCCTTCGGGGGGGGGGGGGGGGCCCTCCTATTTGGGCCTATGCCCAATGTTTGAAATCTCAGACCGAGACCGAACTGGTCGGGATTGCAACCAACTAGTTTGGGCCAATCCAGTCGTATAAAATTTCAAAAAAAGAAAATACATTATTATGGTTTTTTATTGTTTTACCAGAAATTGGTAAACAAATATACGAGTAAAGAGACTAATATTTTCTGTGAGTGTATACATTTTGGAAGAAAGGGTAGGTGTGAGAGTTTGAAAGAGAGAAGTGGAGTAGATTTGCATTATAGAAGTCATGAAGAATTCACATAGAGAGAGAGAGATGCGGAGTGGAACTTACACTATGGAACTCACACGTTATCTAAAAATAAATAAAATTCTAAGATTTGAAGAAATCACAAGGTAAGTTGAGGAGTAGGGCGTTGACATGAGTTTCCAATATAAAAGGGCTGGCCATTTTAATAGAATTAGGATTAATTCTTAACTAAGCCGATTCTAAGAAAGAATCAGCCCAAGCACTACGGCGATTTTTAATTCGTTGCTTCAAAGTATTTGATATGACACTAATGTGCAGTTTTTTCTCAGGTAAAATGTTTCCACATACATGCGTTCCATGATAAATTATGGTCCGAGATGGACTAGAAAATCAATAGTATTCAAAGCCTGACGAATTCCTGGGTCCATCTTTGGAAGAAATAAACATGCGATGGCATGGCGGGGTGGGTATTTGCTACATTTTTTATGTGCGTGGGCACTTGTCTCCCTACGTTAACCATTTCCCCCTCCTAAGATAGTATTCCGGCCTAAAAGATGCATGGTCTTGGTTGGGTAAGTTGTTTTAAACAAGTCGATTTAGATTGGAATCATCTAATGTAGATTGTGAATTGGTGAGATCGGCCTTGTTCCTACTATATATTGGGAATGACTGGTTGTTTCCAGAAAGAGACTGGTCTAGCCCCACCTTTTATCTTTTATTAATTTTAGAGGGAGGTGCCTCACTTTAACTGCATTTCATAGTTGGATGCAATTTTAACACACGCGTGCACACATACACTCTCTCTCTCTTATTGAGAGATAGTGGTAGAAATAGAAAAAGATGAGAGAAACAAAGCCGTTATGTGACTTCTTGGAAGAAATACTAGACAGAGAGAAATAGAGCCTTCTTTCTTTTCTTTTTTATAAAGGGGGAAGAGAGACGTGAAAGAGATGAGAATACCAAACCACTTTATTGGACCCCTCCTACATAGGTAGTTTTTGCAATGAAAGAGGTGAGCAACCGATTAAAATATATGCTTGAGAGACTTACTCAAATTTATATACCCATTGGATGTGATGTAATCTACCTCATTAAGTACCTTGAACAGTATGACTTACTTAGATTTATATACCCATTGGATGTGATGCAATCTACCTCATTAACTACCCTGAGCAGTATCTTGTCGCAGTGGATTCACTCCTGTTTAATATGGCATAAAGAAATACTATATAAAACTTCATGCGGAATTAGTCATTGAGAAAACATCTTTAGTCTTTAGTCCACCTACCATAACAATTTTTTATGAGATTGCGACAAATAGATCCGTTATTTTTTCTACATGGAGGTTATAATCATTCTTGTCCCTTAAATTTCAAATTGGTGGCTGCAAGAATTTCATTGAATTGACACAAAATCTTTTTTTAAAAAAAAATCGGACTTCGTGACTCATCCCAAGCCATCCAATTTGACATCTAATGAATAAAAATTAATTGTGACCTTCATATACAAAGATAAATAGTCTCTTTATAGACAATCATATATATATATATATATATGGGTGAAAAAGCTAATGTGAGCCAATGGGCTCACAAGAAAAAATAAGCCAAATGACCCAGATTGAATCTGAGCCGATCTAACGATCACGGATGCTCGATAGTGTTTGAATTTTGAACAGTGATTTAGTGAAAATATAAAAACAATACCTCTGAAACGTTTTCAGGGTATTTTGGTCAATGTTTCATGTAAAATATTTTTTTGATATTTTTGGTAGATTCACCCATTTTTGATGAACATACGATCCAAATTTCAGGTCATTCTAATTTGTAGAAACAAAATGAAAAATAAAATACTATTAGACAATCGTGACCGTGCGATGAACTTTGGACGGTGATGAGGAAAGACGAAATCACTATTCATTTTCGTCTATAGGCATTTTGTAGTATCTTCTTTTATATATATAGGAAACAACTGGGATTAGCCCACTAGCTCATATGAACATATGCGCCCAACGGCCTAGAATGAATCTGGGCCGATCACAGATGTTCGGTAGTGTTTGAATTTTATTTATTTATCTACAAATCCAAATTACTAAATTTTAAGTTTGCGTTAAAAAAAATAGGTGAATTTTTTAAATATCAAAACAATATTTTACATAAAATAAATTGACCAAAATACCCTTGAAAAGTTTTGGGGGTATTTTGGTCTTTTTTTTATTAGGTACGCATTGATGAGAAGAAAACACACCTAAAATTTCAAATGATTTGGATTTG
>NW_006495273.1:26366-38779 GCF_000471905.2 Amborella trichopoda | reverse complement strand
TCTAGTGTTCAAGAACTTACCTCGGCATAAGGGACGAGTCCCTTGGCAAAGGCGAGTTACCTCTAGATAAATTTTAAAAATAATAAAATGTTTAAAAATAAAAGAAATGCAGTAAAAGTAAAATAAAATTAAAAACAACATTAAAAAGTCCAAATAAGTTTAAACAAGTATAGAAATAAATGGATTAAAAAATAATTTATAGTTAGGGATATTTTAAAACATTTATTAAAAAATAATAATTAAAGTAGCGATTATGGCGAAACACACCCACATCCAAATTATATATTGGAAAATTTATAGCTTGAATTTTAGTTGAGCTCTTTTTTTCGCCTCTCCAGAAATCTAAGCTAATGTGCCCTTGAAAAATTGTTATTACAAAAGCCCCTCAAAAAAGTTTGATTTTACCCTCCTATCTTTTTTTCTCATTTTTTTTTCTAAACTACCCCTACTTCGGACATTGAAGGTTGAACTCATAATCTTACTTGAGACCTTGAAAGTTTGTAGTTGATGTTTGGAGAAAAATTAACAAAAGGTGTTAGCTATAACTTTTTTGATGAATTTTTTTTTATGAATATAAATTTGGGCAATTAAAAAGGTGTCAAATGTCAATTTAGACCTTAAAAGTCTAAAGTTGGTGCAGAAAAGAACAACAAACTAGAAATTTAAATTCATACCTGAAATTCTATTTCCATATCCTCTTATGAAATTTTAAGTTCTAAAAATGATACAAATCAAACAGATCTATAAACACTTGAAAATCTTGTAAAGAAACTATATAGATAATGTATTACAGGATATAGTAGTTTTGAACTTGAAATCTATAATAGGTGATACCTTATTTAAAACTTTTACCATTGAATTAACCAACTACAATACCCTTTAGAAATAAGATTGAAATACAAGTAATACTCCATGAAGTGCTAAAGTTATGTTAGAAAGGTCTAAAAAAACTTGAAAGTGTTACAGTCGTACATAATCAAATTCAACTCTTTTCAACGACGACTATTTTAATTTTCAAATAATAGATATTAATGTGAAGTACTTCCTTTCCAATTTTCTTTTTATGGAATTGGTTACTTTCTACTTATAATGATGCGTTTCTTAAACTCAAAGAGGCCACCATATAGAGTCCGTTCTAAGCCAAATACGTAGCTACAATCAATATGAGAAAAAATGTGTAAAATGTATTAGTTCCTATTATATCAAATAGGAGAATAAAATAGCACCACCTGAGTTCCTCACAACTCTACTGATCCTTACCGAACCTGGATTCCGAGAGAACTCCTGTCAAAATTTAACTTAAAGCAATTCGAAAAAGGTGACTTCCATCTATCTTTAGGTCTCAAATGTATGAAAGAGTTTCTAACGACCTCCTTCATATTTATCAGAATGTCCAATTTTGAGACACCAACTCCGTCATTTGTAATAAAAAACCAATTCCATAAGGTATTTAAAATTCTCTCGTCAACCTCATCTTGATTCAAAACTCTACACTCAAAAGTTCACCTATGTCTCTCCTTCTATACAGCCCCTGTGAATGCCTATCAATCAATATTAACCGTATCCCCACCAACGGAAAAACCCACCCCCAGACAAAAGAAGTAAAAGCACAATGAAGAAAAAGATGGTTCCTGTTTTCACAAACCAAGTCATAGCCATAAGTCGAAATTAGTGTATATAGCAATAATTCCAAATTACTAAGGACCTTTCTCAAATTACTGTATATATAGCATAATTTCAAATTGCAAAGGTTCTGTTTCTCTCTCTCACAATTGAAACAAATTGTAACTCTCAACTCATAATGTACTCTATTCTTCATGTGACTGTGTTACGCTAACGTAAACAATGTTTCAAATGTTTGAACCCAACCCTGGACTCACCAGGCGTTCCATTCCAATTTGCTGGGTCCAAGTCAAGCTATTCCCCAATTGGATTCAGTTGTGCTTGCAAAAAAAATTTTTTTAAAAAAAAAAGAAAAAAAAAGAAAAAAGTAAATAAAAGTACAACGGAAGAATCACACAATTACAATGTTCTTCAAATCCAAATCACCTTCTCCTTGAACTTGACCTAACTCAGGAATCACCAAAGTTGGCTCGGTGATTTTTAAATTAAGCATATAGTTGATATGAATATGCAGACGCATATGTACATGTGTCCTCTCTATACTATCCAATTTTGCGATGCATTTTGAGTCTAGTATTTTATGTATATATAATCTACAATACGAAGATCCTTAATATGTAAAAAAAATTAAATTTTTTTTTAAAAATTGAAGAATAAATCTTGACCATCCATTTTGATTTTTTGTGGGAGCTCTACTTTTTTGCGTCTTCCTTTAAGACAGATGCTTGCGGCATTAGAGGGATGCAATTCTACAATTAGGGGTGGCAACATGTCAGGTTCAAAGGTTGGACGCATGCCCAAACCCGTCAGGTACTGGATCTATCCTGTCGGGTACATTGCCACCTTCCTGATGAGTTTTTTTTTTTTTTGTCTTTTTTTTACCGTCATATACCCATATTATTGGCAACAAGATCGTGGTCCCCCATAATTAGATTTCAAACTATCTCATTTGTTATTTAATAGCTAAATATGATTATGAGTTCTTATTATATACGATACTTAATATGCCCAAACGAATAGAGCTTGAAATATTTTCTTCAACAATACATCGGCATTAGTCGGGTACAAATTGGGTCCAACCGGATGTGAACCCTAATAGTGTTCAGATCTAAGTTATGGACCCGGATTTGACCTGCCAGACCCATACACATACCCATATTAGGTATACCCAGCCGATCCCGGGAATTGGGTCCATTGCCACCGGTATCTACACTTGCGTCTCGTCTCCTGACGCCGTGTACACTTTTCCTTAAATTAGTAGCCATAAGTACCTAATATTTGAGACCTTGTCCAGCATGTCTCATAAATAATTGTATTCCACAAATTAATGAAGGATGAAAAACAAAAAAAATCTCACCATTACCATTTAATAATAATACCAACGTCACGTATTGACTGTCGACTAATGTGTACCACACATTTGCAAGAAAACGGAGTAAGAATTCCGTGACCCACACGGTATTTTCAACGCCATGGTTACCTAACCCTTATTCTTCAAGAAAAGAAGGTGTATACTATACTCTTGTGGGAGCATGTAGTATACATTTACTCCCTCTCTCATAGAAGATCTACTTGGGAGAAATTTATTTATCTAAAATTTCGTGAACTGCTTAAGAATCTAATCACTAGATGGTCATTTCGAAGGGAAAACTTTGAAGTTTGAGTTCTCTAAAACTTAGATCTCGCCCTTTAAAAAAATGGACGGTCTCTATCCAATTTTGAGATGCTATTTTTTTTTTTTTCAAGCCCAGAGAGAGTGCGGTTTGAAATTTTTTTTTATTGAGGTTAGTCTATAGGTTGAACATGTTATATTTACAAATTTTGGGTCCTAAAAGTGCTTTTACATTTTGGCTTAACCTTGGGAAGTAAATCAATAGTATATGCTTGTATGGGAGCATGCATTTTGGCAGTCTGATATGTGTAAAACTGTAAACACAACTTCATAGGCGTCTTCTAAAGCAGCCGCTGCAAAACTTTGCTTGTATATTTACTATATATTTTACTTGTTTCATCAGTTCATAATACCACACCTATCTCTCTTTCTCTTCACTCTTTCCCCATGGCCAACCTCTTTAACCCTAGTTTTGTCTTTCTCCTCTCTCTCTTCCTAGCTCATCAAGCCACTGCCACAAGCCACCACCACCATGATCTCAAATCTCTCCATTTCTCTCTCTACCAACAAGAAACGATCAACAAGACCGGTTACATCGTCGTAAACGGAGTAGCCGGTCCGCCCGTTGGCCAAACGACCACTCCCTTCGGCACGGTATTCGTTTTCCGCGACCACTTAACACTAAGGGCTAATGCTTCATCAAAGGTAGTTGGGATATCAGAAGGGACCTCCATAACTTCAGCTCTAGATGGCCTTCAGAGCATTTCTGTGGCCAAGATCACACTAAAGATGAAAGGAATGGTTGGATCTCTCTCTATATTAGGAAGTGTGCATAACACTAGAGCCTCTAAGTTGCCAGTTGTAGGAGGAACTGAGGATTTCATGTTTGTTCAAGGGTATATTGTGTCCTCTCCAGTTGATTTACAGGGTATAGATGTTACTTACAAGGTTGAGTTCCACTTATACTGGCCTCCCTATGCTAGCTTTGCAAAGTTTTGAGGAATTGGAGGTGCAAATGTAGGGATTTTTGGTGTTTGGAGGTGAGATCACCTATTTTTATTTTCATATAGTTAGTTTTTTGTTTGATCTCTCTACTTTTGTCTATGTTTTTCTTTAATAAATCTTTTGAGATACGTTATTTATAGGGCTACATTCCTATCAAAATAAGTCAAGCCTCAGCTTATAACTCATCAAAAATTACAATTCAAGTGTTGAAAAACCTCTAAATCGATAATCTCTGCTTGAACATTATGGTTGTAAATTAAAATTAGGATTTTTAGTTCTAAAAATAGTATATATTGCAACAAATAATCCAGACCATCCCTTTCACCCTAAAATAAGTGTTATCAGATCTGCAAGATCTATACTTTTTTTTTATTTTCTTTTCAAGTTTTATTGTTAGTGTTGAAAATTGATCTTAGAGCCATCATGAAGATTTTCGATACCCCAAATGCCTTTCCGATGAGGATTTTGAGATGAGGCTTTATTTTGTTGTCATAAAGCTTAGGTCCTATCGAAACTTCATCCCGTAAATTCTATTTCCCTTGATGATATTTTATTGGGTGCCGTTTCCATAAGGTTGCAACCTTAAACAATCCAACTAAGGTGCACCTTCAAATTTTATCATAATATATATTTTTGTTGTAAAATGCTCTTGAAATTACCTCAAAATCTATGTTTATATCTAATTATAAAATTTTAAATTCAATAAATGATTAAAATCAAGTAGATCTATAAATATATGAAAATCTTGAAAATGGACTGTGCAGATAATATGTTGTAAGATGCACTATTTTTGAGACTCAAAATCTTTTTATTTTTCATAGTCATACATCTCGATGTCGAGATGATCAATCGCATGGTTTTTCAACATTAAAAAAAACCTTTTTGATGGATTTTTGAGGTGCATCCGTAGTTCTACATTTGAATGTTGCAACCTTATATAAACTTTTTTCTTTTTTATTTTATGCTTGGAGGGTACAACAATGACATTATGTTAGAGAGAGAGAGAGTTTTGTGTTTGGAATTGCATCCAGCAACGTGGGCAGAGAGAGAGTCATTCGATTTTATCGAGATCTTTGATGTTGAACCAGGTTTTGAATATTTGAACTTCGAATTATTGGGGTTGCTTTTATAAGTCCCCGACTCGGACTATTCTCGTGCTGGCTCCCTCAAGCACCTAATTTTTATGTAGGTTTTGAATCCAAATTTGTTAGAAGTCAATGATATACGCTATGATGATCATGGCTTTATATAATAAAATAAAATTTTAAATCATTTTTTTGAAATTTGTTTTTCTATCTATTGAATAAGAATTTTTAGCTGTGGAGGTTCTTCTTAAAGATGAACTTTTACAAGTCAGCATGGTCTGCTGGCTCACAAAATACTTTCCTTAAATTATTACTCTTGAGTGCTTGCTTGGAAAAGAAAGAGGAGAGATAGAGAGGAATTGCACCCAGGTAGTGTGGCAGAGAGAGAGAGAAATCATTCAATTTTATCGCTATCTTTAAAGTTGAACCATGGTTTGAATCTTTGGGCTTCTATAGACTATTAAATACCAAAAGGGTGCAATTTCTATAAAATTGCAATCTTAAACAATTCAAAGTGCACCTCCAAATTTTATCATAAAATCTAATTTTGGTGTAAAAAATTCTTATGATTACCCCTGAGGGAATAAAGATGTAGAAATGTAAAGTTGTTTTAATGTAGAAATGTATGGTTGATTACCTCATAGTGGTTTTTGATCCAAAAATTATTATGATTACCTTAAAATGTAGAAATAAAGATGCACCTAAAAAATCCATTGGAAATGGTTGTTTTAATAATGTAAAATCCTCTAATTGATCATCTCGACATCAAGATATATGTATATGAAAAAAACATGATTTGAGTCTAAAAAATAGTGTATCTTGCAACACATTATCTAGACCGTCCATTTTCAAGATTTTCATATGTTTATGGATCTACTTGATTTTAACCATTTTTTAAGTTTAAAATTTTATAATTAGATACAAAAATAGATTTTCAGATGATCCTAAGAATATTTTACTATATGTTATGATAAAATTTGGAGGTGCGTCTTAATTGGATTGTTTAAGGTTGCAACCTTATTATAGAAACCACACCCTTATCTGAAAATCTATTTTTATATCTAATTATACAATTTTAAACTCTAAAAATGGTTAAAATCAAGTAGATCTATAAACATATAAAAAATCTTGAAAATAGATGGTATAGATAATGTGTTGTAAAATACTGTATTTCTAGGACTCAAAATCTTCTTTTTTTTATATTAATATATCTCGATATCGAAATGAGCAATTAAATGGCTTTTCAACATAAAAACAACTTTTTTCCCATGAATTTTTGAAGTAAACCTTTATTTTTACAACCTTATATTAACTTTCCATAAACAAAAGGCTCAGCTTTTAAGACAAAAAGTAAAGTTTCACCGCGCAACTTCATTAGAAAAATGCAGTTTTTGCATCAGAAACCACTATGATATCTTGAAAATCCATTATGCCTATTTTATTTTAAAATTTAAAATTCCAAATATAGTGCAAATCTAACGGATATGAGAACACTTGAAAATGGGCAAGTTAGAACACTTGAAAATGGGCAAGTTAGATAGTTTACACTCTCTTTAGGGTTTAAAATCTGGTTTTCTCATATCCAATATTTTCTAGGTCTAAATGTTTAATCTAAGGGGCTTTCTCCGAAACTGCACTTTTTTGTGAAAATTGATTTACAAATCTTTTTTTTCAGTGTTTCAAAAATTGGTTTTGTCGGGCGAACTAGCCTTTTGGAAATCCTATCCAAATTGGTGAATTGTGTTCATTCTTAGGGGTAAGAATTGACCTGATATGGATCTGAAACCCAGATTTCGGAACCGATTCGGATCTGGATATGGACCCAACCGAATTGAAATGAGGATTGGATTCAAGTGCAATTGGATCCGATCCAGATCCGACCCTTTTTTTATAGTAAATTTTTATTTTATATATATAATTTTTTATATAGTATATATATAATCTGGATTCGAATCCAGATCTGGTTTGAACTTGGAGCCGACCCAAAACCGATGTATACTATTCGGATCTGGTCAGATCCGGCTCTGATCCGACCCATTCTCACCCTTAGTCATTCTCCTGAATCTGTCCCCAAAAAAATAAATAACAATTTAAATAAAACCAAAAAATGAATGAAAAATAAAGTGAGTAGGAACTAGGTAATTTGGACGATCCAGATTGCCCAATTCCTCGACAGACTTGCCTAATTCTCCAACGAAACCAAACAACTCTACGAGGATCGAACCAATTCATAGTTCCAACAAAGAACATAATCGTACCTTACTTTTTATCAATAAAACCTAAGCCTTATGTTAACTTTTTCTTTTGGAAAAAGTTTATCTAAGGTTGACAAATTAAAATCTAGAAATAAAGTGCACGTTTAGAATGAAAGAAAGACCTATATGATCTTTTACCAGGGGAATATAAATTTTTTTTATTTTTATTTTTTATTTTTTTTCGTCCTTTTCTTTTGACAAAAGATCACTTACATGTGGTCTTTATTATAATAAGATAAATTTAAAAGTAAAATCAACATCTTAACAACTTGATGTCATTGAAAGAACTACGCACTATGTTTGAGAATAAAAGATAAGATTGCAAGAAACAAAAGGAAGAGTGCCAGAGATTACCTCAACCGGACTTATTACACCTCACACCGAGTCACCACCATCCGATGGTGCGGGATCAACGGTCTAGCTTCAGTTTCGAACTGGAAAAGTAAATTTTGGCCAAGCCACACCAATGGATGATCCATGTTTATGGCACTTAAGATTATGACATATAAATAAAGACAAAATGAATCAAATGGTTAAAAGAGGCTTCCTCCTCAATTTAGGAGAAATTGTGTTCAAAACATGCGAGCCATGTATTTATGGTAAATTAACTAAGAAGCATTTCCCTAAAAGGAAAAGGTCTAGTGAACTACTTAGTATTGTTCACTCTGATATATGTTACCCATTAAATGTGAAAACATATAGAGGTATGAAATATTTCATAACATTTATAGACGATTATTCACGTTATGGATATGTATACCTAATTAGTAAGAAATCAGATGCATTAGAAACATTCAAAGAATATAAAGCGGATGTAGAAAATCAGTTAGGTAGACATATTAAAATTCTTCGAACAGATAGGGGAGGTGAATATTGCTCAGCCTTATTTTCTGAATTTTTTAAGGAGCATGGTATAATTCACCAAACAACTATACCATATACACCACAACAAAATGGTATAGCTGAAAGGAGAAATATAACTCTAATGGATATAGTTAGGTCCATGATGAGCCATTCAAATTTATCTCCTTATTTTTTGGGTGGGGCTCTCAACACTGCAATATATATCATTAATCGTGTTCCAATTAAATCTATAGACTTGACCCCATATGAATTATGGACAGGTAGGAAATATGATCTTACTATCTTGAAAGTTTGGGGTTCTTGGGCACATGTGCTTATACCACTACAAAATAGAGATAAATTACAATGTAAAACTATAAAATGCTCTTTTATAGGCTATTCAAAAAATTTTAAAGTGTATAGATTCTATAACCATGATACTAGATCCTTAGTAGAGAGTCGTGATGCTCATTTATTAAAAAATATAGATGCTGAAAATATTTTAAATAACCCTATTGAGACTTACATGAAATTGATAAAGATAAGGGTCGTGAAGACCCTGTTTCTCAGACTCTCTCTACATTTGGTGAGAATGATTCAGTTGAATCAAGTATAGCAGATAGGCCTAAAAGAACTAGAGCCCCACCTACGACTTTAGAAGAATTTTATGTATTTATGAATGGAGATAATTACTCTCCAATGAGTGAGGTTACAATAGATGAACCTCGTAGCTATAGTGAAGCTATTAGCTCACATGACTCAGTTGTGTGGACTCAACCCATGGATGATGAACTTGATTCCATTAAAAGAAATCAAGTCTGGGAGTTGGTTGACCTCCCTATGGTAGCTGAGTATATTGCTTGTAGCACTGCTACAATTTATGCCGTCTGAATTAAACGCTTCATAAATGATTTGAAGCTGGACAGGTTAAATTATTTTGTAATAATCAAGCTGCTATTTCATCAATTAGAAATGGAGCTTATAGTTCCAAAGGTAAGCACATTGAAATTGATTATCATTATATTTATGATATTATCGGAAAGAATAAAATAACTTACAGTTATTTGTCATCTTCAGATATGATTGCAGACCTTTAACAAAGGGATTGAGTGCAGAAATATTATCAAAGCATGTAGCTTTGATGGGACTTAGAAATATTTAAGTCAGGAACTCCTAAATGGGATATTTTTTGATGTCTTGATCATGAGAGGAAAAACCGCATTAATGTGAAAAACCATGACATGACTTTGGATATTTTTTGTTATGAGATGTATAACCGTACTTGCATGAAAGCCTCATGACAAAAATATACACATAAATGTTAAATTCATTAAGTGGTAAAGACTTTATGATATTTCAATATATATGGCCCTCATAGCCAAGTGGGAGATGTTGGTAAGTGTGTATGGCCATGTGGCCTTTAAACATGCAATATTTCTCTCTCTTATAATTTAATGCTTAGCACTAAAAAAGGGAGGCTTCTTAGAAAGAGAAAGTGTCGTTATCTAACGGCTAGAAAGTAACTACCCACATCCCAGGTTTACAGGGCCACGTTTTTTCAAAGATTTCAGGAGGAAGCCGAACGTTGGAGAACGACCTCCTTCATCCCTCTTTATAATGGGTTTTATGGCCATGGAGAGGTACACAGAAATTTACGGATTTCTCACAGTTCTAGTAAAGACCTGATCTTTGCGATCTACAGTCTCAAGAAACTGTCTCTAATCCTAGGAGTGGGTCCATCTCTTCCCTCAAGTTTTTCAATAATCTCTCTTTCTCTCTCTCTCTAAAACTCCATCTCTCTGTCACATCATTGTCTCTATCTCTCAAAACTCCATCTCTCTCTAAAACCCAAACTCTATCTGTCTCTAAAACCCAAACTCCATCTGTCTCTAAAACCCAAACTCCATCTCTCTCACACATATCATCGTCTCTCTCTCTAAAACTCAAAATCCATCTCTCTCTCTGTCTCTAAAACTCCATCTCTCTCTAAAACCCAAACTCTATCTCTCTTTCTTTAAAACACCATCTCTCTCACACATAAGAAGGTGTGCTCGTGTTCGAGCTCATTGTAAATCCCTTGGCTAGTAAGCTCACCGAAAAGCGAAGAGAGAGATGAAGTTTTAGAGAGAGAGATGGAGTTTGAATAGGGTATCAGTTTAGTGTTTGTTTAGGTCAAAAATTTATGGTCAAAAGGGTCCAGGGGGTTGTAAGATATAAAAGATAGAGACATTTTGCTTACAAGTAATATTTTCAATTCTGGAGTCTCATGAGATATGAAAGTTAAAAATAAGAGATAAAGAGACATTTTCTTATTGAAATATCATGCAACTACCAAGTTCAGTTCAGTCAGTTCTTTATGAAATATCATGCAACTACCGAAGTCACAATAGGAAAATTTGGTAGTTTTCACACTTTAAATATTGGACAAGGCTGAAATGAATAACAGAGGAAATCTAAAATGGTTTGCTACTTAATTCATGGGAAAATATCATTAAAATGATCAAACCACCTCACAAAATCAATGCAACAGTTGAATCAACAATTTTACCAATAAAGTGACTACTTTTAGAAATCATTTCTTATGGATTCCTCCTTAGAAATTTTGTTAAAAACATCCAAATCACTCGGTTTGTAACCCTAAATAAGAAGGCATTTTAATAATTTGATCTACTTAAGTCGTTTGAGCCAAATGACCTAAGCAGTCTTGTTTGTTCCATGTTTTAAATACAAAAGATGCATTTTCATTGATAATTTCTCTCATCAGTTTGAAACCTAGAATAAACGGGGGAATTTTGGTATATGGCTCAACTTAGGTCATTCGAGCCAATTACCCCTTTCCAAGCCTTGAGTAAGATTTTTTTACAGTAAAACATGTTCCTGGTTTGGAACCTGACATAAACAGGGGTGTTAAGGGAATTAGCTTAAGTAATTTTAGTAGCCAAATTAACAAAATATCTTCACTTGTTTAAGATTTGGAACCTAGAACATGAACCATTTAGGCACTTCTAACAAAATAGTTGAGGAGCTAAGTGAAATAATTTTTAGAAAGTAAAAATTTTAGTAGCCAATCAGGTGACTAAGGTACATCATTAATTTTTTTAAAGTGATTCGACCATTTTATTAATTTTTTTCTAAGAATTTTTTACCCTTCCAAATCTTGCTCATAGAAGTGCCGAAGATTGGATTTTTCACTTTTTAAGGGTTGGTGGGTAGGTTTGGGAAGAATTAAAGGGTTAAAAATAGTAGCCATTAAATGGTTTTTGGATGTTTCTTATCATCGGTGTGTGGTTCTTAATGTACAAAAGCATGAAAGTATATGATATTGTGAGGAGAGAGAAATTGCAGTTAATACCAGTATCCATTTTTGATAAAAAATGGTGTTAGATTGAAATATCTGAGGATTTCTTAGACCCAAAATTTGTCAATTGTCTCACTCTCACCATCAGTGGATGAACTAAAACAATGTTGAATTTGAAAGAGAGAGATTCAACCACCCATGAAATGGACGTCCCAAAAAACTATATTTCATGTTTCTCTCCAATTTTTTTTTGGCTTCTTCACTAGGGAAAAAGGGTATATATATAGGGTATGGTTTGTATAAGGCTGAGGCTCTAAACAATTAAAATAGGGCGCACCTTTAAATAATGTCGAAATATGTTTTTTGAATATTAGAAATCTTTATGATGGTTTGAACATTTATTTTTATCTCTAATAATAAAATCAAAGTATAAAAATAGTGTAGATTGAGCAGATCTAAACACTTGAAAATCTTGAAAATTGATGGTCTAGATAATACATTACAAGATGTACTATGTTCAAACTAGAAAACTGTTTTTTTCTCATGTTGATACATCTTGCTATTGAGATGATCGAATTAAGAGTTTTTTAGCATCAAAACAATTTTTTTTAATGAATTTTTTAGGTACGTTTTAATTTAATTGTTTAGAACCTCATAGTTATATATATATATATATATATATATATATATAG
>NW_006495278.1:29841-40272 GCF_000471905.2 Amborella trichopoda | reverse complement strand
GAGAGAGAGAGAGATTGAACCCAGTAATCGAGATTCAGAAGAATTGAAATAAGGTGAAAAATCCAAATTAGTGAACATAAATGTATCAAAATGTTCGATGCAAAATTCATATATGTATCAAAATGTTCAGTGCAGAATGTTTGGACTAAACATATATAAGAAAAATAGAAGGTTTGATACTAATCAATCTGATTAATCATATATGTATATAAAGTTCCATGCAAAATTTTTGGACCAATATAAAATGGTCCCCAAAATACAAAGGTCATGCATGGAACAATTAGAAACTGTGAAATAAAACCACATAGGGATTGAAAGGCCACCGTTGTAGACACCCCATTTTAAATTTGGCAAATTTTGTGGTCTCTTGAACCTTTAAGACCACACCTATTTTAGTAAACCGAAATCCATAGTCTACACAGCCTACCTTGTGACCCAAAACCAATCTGCCTACCCAGAACCTTACAGATACTTTGTTTTGACCCAGAATCTTGCAGATTCTTTATTTGACCAGAAAAATCATTAAAAAAAGTAGAAAAATTCTTTTTGACCCAATGTATCTCTGAGAACTTCACAAGAGGCGGAGGAACTAACATGAAGTGGAACTTTGAACTTGGACTATTTTTGGTTTGGCGACACTACGAGTGTCGCTCAACCTCGACAGGACGACACGAGCGGTGTCGCCCGGACTTGGGCTAGGACGACACCACTAGTGTCACCTAACCCTTTGTGGCCCAAAATAGAAATTTTCTTCTGGGGTTGATTTCCTTCCTTTTTGTGCAATTTTGACCCTTTTTTATGTGGGCGACTCTAAGCATGTCACCTGGGCGACAGCACGACACCAAGATTTGGATCCCCAAAAAGCATAGTTTTGGTTGAAAGATCTGTTGGTTATGGAAAGATGCTTTTCCCAACAGATCCATGGCCTTCATAAACCCTATTTTGTGGCAATTTAAAGAGATAACTTCTTTAGAGAGAAAAGGGACCCTAATTTGAAAACCCTAACCCTAAGCCTGAAAACCTTAGATCTCTAGGGCACAACAACCCTAATCCCAGGAAATCCTGACCATTTTCTGTCATCTCTAGGGCACAACAAATCTTTTCAACCACAGATTGTCTGGTCAACATATGAATTAGAGAGGCAATGAGGACGCCAGTTCTAGTACCAGCGAGCCCTTGAAGGGTCAGGAGTCTCGGGCCATCCGGTCCAGTTTGGTATTATTTTCTTTCCCTTTCTTGATTCTTCTTCTTACTGTTTTGATCTTATTTTGATTATTTTTATATGTTCATTTTTTTAAATCGTGTTTTAGTATTTTGGATCATACTAGCTCTGCCACAGATCTGAGAGTGGATCTGCTCATTTTTTGACAGATCTTGCCTTAGATTTGACTTCGATATGTCCCACTTTCTCTACCACAATATTTTCATCAGTTTAAGGTGTCAAGATCCAAGAGATCTTTGTCAGAAGATCTATCCGATTTTCATCGTAAACAGTTTGGCACCTACCATGGGGCATTTCGAGCTTGATCCGAGCTCCTAAACACGAAGTTTTATTCACTGTTTTTACTATTTTTTTTTGCAAAAAAGTCCCAAAAATTGGTTGTGACCTGGACCCAGTGTTTTGGTGTTGCGAAACCCTGTCTGTCCTAAGTGACACCACTAGTGCTACCCTGGTCCAGGGCGACATGACCCCCCTGTCGCCCAAATCAAAATATCTAAGATTTTTTTGAAACTTTGTAGTCTTGTTCCAAGGACTCTCTTGTGGCTGCTCAAAAAGTTTTATATCAAAATAAAGCTTTTAAAAGTACAAAAAAATATTTTTCTTAATGTAGGTCAGTTATTTCTGCACTTTTATAATTCACTTTATTTTAATTTATTTATCAGAAATATCTTTTTCTCTACTTCTGAATGTTTACTATAACCTTATGTCATCATACGTAACAAAAATGAAAAAACATAATTTTTTTTTTTTTGGGTGACAAAACCCATGTTGCCCAAATGTATGAGCGACACCACACGGCTCGTGTCGCCCAGTTTCAAAGGTCCCAGAAACTCCTGGGACCCCACATGCTTCTTCCAGGGGCAGTTGGCTTCCTGTGCACCAATTTTTGGATAAAAATAAAACTTTAAAAAATATAAAATTTTTTTTGCTTAAAATAGGTTTGTTTGTTATGTTAATTGAAAACATGATTTCCCTGCTTTCACCATGCTTAGTTTAACTATTTTACCTTAAATTTAAAATGATAACCAAAAAAAAAAACATTGAGGGTTGGTTGCACCCTCCATGAACCGTGTCCCATTCGAGTCACCCTCGACTCGTTCCGTGCTCGACTTAGCACGGACTGTGCTTGGTCTCACTGTTTGGACTGTACCTTCTTAGGGGTTGCTTAACCCTCCATCTATACTGTGCTTTGAGCGAGCTTTACCTCGAAGTGCGCATCTCTCGGCTTAACTAGTGCCAAGTGCTCGCTTTATTTCTACGTTGCATTGTGTGCTTGACAATTATTTTTTGATTGCGTGCTTCTTTACACACTTCAGCACACACTGGACCGGCAATGCCTGTGAAACTAAAAAAATAAATATTTCGAAAACTCCCAAAATCCGTGTTAACGGCGTGAGAGGAACCTAGCTTTGAGAGTCGAGGCTGTTGGGATTCACATAACTTTAAATGTGAGCGCCCCCCCATAATCCTTTGCCTCAAAGCAACTCCCCGTATACTAGGACCTAGTGAAAGTCCTATAACAGGAGGCCAGGACCTATGTGGGGACCTATATCAGCCTAGCCGCATTTCAATAGTTAGGAACCCACTCCTAAGCCAAGCCTATTTATAATCCAGGTCAAAATTTTTCATGTGTTGTGGTTTCTTATTTTTGTTGGTTAATTTTAGAACTCAGTTCGAACCCGCTTTTGGTCCGAGCTCAACCTTTTGTGTCCAAGTCCAGGCTTGTACCCAGCTTAGCCCAGGTCCGAACCAGGTTTCTCCTTGGTTCGATCTTAGGCCCCTTCTCGGTCTGAGTCTAAGGCTCGTTCCTAGCTCATCTTTGATCTAGTTCGGGTCCATACCTGGTCATATCATCAAAATTCTCTGGGCCCAAGTTCAGGATTTTACCTAGCTTAGCTAAGGTCCGAACCAGGTTTTGCCTTGGTCCGAACTTAGGCCCCCTCTCGGTTCGAGTTGAAGGCTCGTTCCTAGTTCATCTTTGATTCAGTCCGGGTCCATACCTAGTCTGATCATCAAGACTCTCTGGGTCCAAGTTCAGGCTTATACCCAGCTTAGTCTAGGTTCGAACCTGTAAGGACCTTAATTCAGTGACACGCACAGTGATGGAGGGAGATGCAAAGGCCTAGCGCCGGTTGGAGCACCGTCGCTCATGCATAAGGGCTTAGGGCCGTAAATGATGAAGAAGCAGTGGAGAAGAGCTTAGCGTCGTCTATGGTGAAGCAGCAGCGGAGATAGGAAGAAGACGCAACGCCGGCTGTGTAAAGCGACCCATTGCAATCTGTGAATTCAAGCCTAGCGCTGGATGTGAAGCGAAGGGCGTAGCGGCACCTGTAAACCATTGTCGGTTGTGTAAGAAGAAGTAGAACCGATTGTGTAAGAGATCCAACGCCGATTGTATAAGAACACGTAGCGCCGGCTGTGACCCAGCGCCATCTGTGAAATGAAAAGAGCAGCGCCATTTGTGAACTAAGAGCAATGTCGTGAGTGTGTCGGTCAAACGTACGGTCACCGTACGTGTCAGCATCGCTCCGTACATGTTAGAGCTGCGTGTGAGTGCCGTTAGCCACAATATTTTCCAACCACCCTTCCGTTTTTTTTTATAGCCTTCCCTTCTTAAGGCAACCCGTTTTTCCCTCATTCTTCCACCTTAAAGTCTCTCTCTCTCTTGGAAACCCACTGCCGCCCCTTGAAGACAGCCAACAGGTGAAGGTGGGAGAAGCCAGGGAAGTGGGTCTAGTGGCATGCGTCACTCAACCACATAAAGATTTAAATTTTGTAGGTATGAAAAGGAAGATAACATAATGAGATGTGTGTGTGAGAATGCATTGTGAAGAGTTTGAAATCTCAGATGCCATGATCAATGAACTCTGTATATGGTTTTATTTGTGGTGGAAGTGTGCGAAGTAGTTCTCTTGTGGGATTAGTTTTATATGAACTTGGTTTTGCATCAAGATTTTCTTTGACTTATGATGTATTGAATGCTCTTGAATATATGTGAAACTTGAGGTTGTGAATTTCTAGAACTGTGATTATTATTGTACCGCACTTTTTAATATCCAAACGATGTACAAATGAGCCGAAATTAGTTTCGAATGAAAGATATGCTGGTCTTATTTAATCGTACTATTTATACCATTTCGAAATTCTGCATGGACTGAGAGTTATTCCCCAAAATATAAGGGTATGTCATTGCCACAGTTGCAGGAATCACAGCAACTGTTACCCATTTTACGTCGAGATTTTGGCCAACTAAACGATGTCCAAATGTTTCCAAATCTTCGAAGTTTGGAAGATCTCTGAGCGAGCTTGGAGTTACATGTTTTGAGGATTTTGAAATTTCCAATGAATTGTGAGTTACACCCCGAAATGTGGGGGCCTGTCGTTGATCACTGTATCAAGAATTCCAGCAACTATGACTCTTTTTGTGCCGCACTTTTGGCCTATCAAACGATGCCTGAACACCTTCAAACTATTGCCGTTTTTAAGTTCTATGTGTTAGCTTCTGGTTGCATGTTTAAACCATATCGAAACTCTCCCTAGATTGGGTGTTTTACCTCTGGAAAGAAGGGTACGTTACTATCACTCGTCATCTGGAAATTCAGTCATGTGATAGTTTTCATAAAATGAGTGCCACGTGTTGAGTGTCGTAGTGAGAACGTGATAAAGTGTTACGAATACTTCTTGGTAAGCGTACGTGCCTTGTGATAACCCTCTTATGATGGATGTTTCGTGCTTAGTGGCATAGTGTACATGAAAGTTGTATACTCCTGAACGAGACTCAGACTTTGCATGATGAAAATGGAAATTATCTGTCATAACATACTGATTTAGCATGAATGAGTTAAATAATTGAGCATGATATGATACCGTGGTACTGACCACTACGCGATGGGGCACCCATCGGTAGTGGATACTGTTGTGCTGGGACTGCTCTCTTCGCAATGGGGCACTCATTGGTAGTGAGGATTGTTATACTGAGGAGAGTGATGCAGGCTATATCCCTTAGCTTGCTGGATGATAGAATGCAGTTAGGAGAAAGGTGAAATGGGAGGGTCGCATCCCCCGAAATTTACTAAGCTGTTACTAACGATTGACGCCATGCAAGGTAAGTGC
The DNA here is from genome assembly GCF_000471905.2 of Amborella trichopoda. The sequence continues at coordinate 34,937 of NW_006495278.1, read as the reverse complement.
CTATCGAACCCCTAATGCACGCTGGGGGCCTGGTAAGTGAGTACGAGGTCATAAGTACTGGGATTGGCTTAGCCTGATGGATAGGGCCTCTATTGCAAGAGTAGGTGAACCAGGGAGTGAGTGGGTAATGATTGATTATTGATTGTTAATACTGATGATTGAATATATTGAATTATAATTGCTATATGGATAGAATGCTTATAATTGATGTACTGATTTGATCACAAATTTTCATGACTGCTGCATTGAAATTCTTTATAGTTAAATAGATTGTTTATGATTCTTGAGTAGGCCCTTCATTGATTCGCCTAGACCTACCTATTGGGCTGTATAGCTCATTCCATTTCTCCCTTCCCTCTTGCAGACTGATTACAACAAGTCAAAGGTTGGAACAACGAGCATTCCTAAAGGAGATTGGAGCCCGACTTTTTGGGAGGAAGGATCTATATATTGTATGTGATTGGGAGGTCTAGCCTTGGATTTTGTTTATTGTATGAATTTGTTAAATTTGGGCCCAGTTGCCTTAGACTCCATTGTAATATTTTGGAAGAATGTTATGTAAAGCCCTTTTGTTATTTTATGGAGCTTTAATCAATTGGTTGCCCAATATTTTAATATTATCGATGTATTTATCTTTCCATGGTTTACTTGATTATCAAATAATGGCTTTGAATTCCCCTGACCAAATTGACAAATGCTACTTCGGGATCACGAACCCGCATTCGGTCACACTCCGTCATGTACGGTAAGGCGGTCGAACGAGGGGTCGTCAAAGAACCAGGTTCGCACCCAGGTCCGAATCTAGGCCCCCTTTTGATCAGAGCTTAAGGCTCGTACCTTGCCTAACCTTGATCCAGTCCCGGTTCACACCAGATCTGATTTTCAAAATTCTCTTGGTCAAGTCCCATGCTTGCACCCAGCTCAGTCCAGGTCCGAACCAAGATCACACCTAGGTCCGAACCTAGACCTACTCTTGGTCTGAGCCGAGACTCGTCCCCATCTAGTCTAGATCTTAGTCTAGGTTCTAGCATAGGTTTAAGCATAGAGTTGCCTCTAGAGCTAAAGTAGGCTTACCCAAGTTCAAGGTCTGAACCAAAACCCATTGAGTCTAGCAGGTTACATCCAGTCTAGTCCTACCCTAGATCTTATTCAGGGTTTTTCCCCAAGAGTCAGACTAGATCTACCCTGAGGCGTCGAGTCTAGATCTCACCGAGTCTAAGAATCGTGACCCAGAATCATATCAATGCAAGATCCAAACCTATGGCCCCAGCTCAGTCTTGATCCAGACCCTCACAAATCATCCATAGCACTTGTGTCAGTGAGCCGACTCTCGACCTGCATGGAGCCAAACCTAATCGTCCAAGCCGCCTTTAGGGCCATCATTTGGAAGTCGCGAGTCAACAAGTTAATAAGGTTCGTTACACTTTGAATAGTCAAAGGTCAGGCCGGGGGCAATCCTCCAAGACATAGGGGTTAACCTCAAATCTAGTTGGCACAACAAGAATAAGGCCCCGGTACAAATCTTTGAGTCAGCCTATCTCAGCCGTGTCAACCTCGATGGTCAATTAACAGTCCAACATTCCAGTCTTGGCAATCAGCCAGTTAGTGGGCGAGTGGGTTCAGATACAACTAGGGAAAGTCTACCCATGCATCCCATCACCAGTAAAGATCAGGGTTTTGACCTTACTTGATATAAAGACAATGCTAAGGTGCATGCTTACTTTCAAGACCTGCTCAATAGAGTATACACCATTCAGCGTACTCAATAAGGGAAAGTCAGGTCGGAAGCTCAAGCCATGGGCCAAGTTCAACATTTCGGCTCAAACCAGAATAATGGCTGTTAGCCTACCAATCCAGCCGACTACGGGCCAGAGGTCTATTTTTAATCATCACTAGAGCCCAAGACTACCTAGAGGGAAGACTCCCTCTTGCAGTAGTTATGACCTTCCTTCACTTTTTCAATCCAATGCTGGGGCACGAGAATAACCTATCCCTAGGGATATATCGCCCAATCAAGGTCAGGGTCAGGTAGACTTAGCCACCCAAGGTCAGAGGTCTAGTCCTCACAGTAGCTTGAGTCGTCCATCCCAGTTAAGTGGTGATCCTATCCTGCAGGCCTCCTTGTATGGCTAAGTTGTGAGACCTCCAAGTAATGGGTATGCTCTGACCCAATTCAACTCGGGTGAGTAAACAAGCTGATAACCAGCACTTCAAGCTCAACACATTCCTTAGGCTCTGTCCTTGGGGCAAGTTGCTACATGGGCCCAACAGCCAGTTTATATGAGCCACATACTAGAAAGTCAGTTTCAACAAATCATACAATCGAGCCAGCTCACAACTATAATGACGACTCAATTTCTTAGCATGAAACACCTTCAAGACTCTCTAGAGAAAATGGGAATATGGGATTTCTCAGCTCCTAAAGCTTATGTACAAGAAATTCTAGGACATCTAGAAGATTTTCCAGTGAGGTTTTACATGCCACAGTTCAGAAAACGATTTTGAGAGAAAGAGCATCCTGAGGCACACATCAAAGCCTACTTATTGATGGTCCACACACTGCGAGACCGACCCAACCAACTTAAGGTCATGTTCTCGCAAGCTTATCAAAAGAACCTTTGATGTGGCACCAATGATTCATGAAGGATGACCCACACAGAACTCCTGACGAAATGTTCAGGTAATTTACCTCCCTCTATAGTGGAGGAAGGCTAAGACCCGCCACCCTTTGTGAGTTAAGTTCCATCAAACAGAAGTCGGGTGAGTCTCCGTCCTTGTTTATAACCAGATTCATAGAGGCCACTATGCGAGTCAGTAAAACTCCACTCCCTGAAGCCGCGAAGGTAAGAATGACATTAGAGAACATGACTCAGAATATGTCACGTTCTTCCGTATGGGTGCAGTCCCTTCTCATTTGGTGTTATGCTTGAAAGAGTATCGCAATATGAGCGAGCCAAGGAAGATGAGACCGTAGTCTTTGATAATTCAATTGGTGGAGAGTCCTCTCAAGAAGGAGAGGTGAACATGATCAAGAAAAGCAACCCTTTTGCAAACCATTCACAAGGAAAGATTAAAATTTGTTGTACCACACGGAGAATGCAGACTTTCACACAACGGGAATTCACTACCATTGATGAGCCTATGACCGATGTCATGAAGAAGCTGCTTAAGGCAAGGTTCATAGAAGTACCGATATAAGCCAAGATTGCACTTTTTCATGAAGGCGATACATCTCGATGGTGTGTTTGGAATCAAAACTATGCCCATAGCACTGAGGAATGTCGAGCTTTAAGACTTAGAGTTCAAGATCTTATTGATAACGACATGATAGGTGTCAAAAAGGAAGATGTTGACGGCAAAGAAGAATAAGAAACTCTAGATGTCTCGACAAAGAATACTGATGTCAGCCTGATTAACTCAGGAGAATCACAATCTATGCCCAAATTTGAAGAGCATCGACAGAGGAGTTGAAGCACAACAAGAAATAAACTGGAAAGTCCAGTAGATCAAGAACCAAATGAGAATAACCTCACCCAGGAGATAATGACTAAGGATACTCAAGTTGCAAGCAGGGAGGATGATCTTAGCTTCAAGCCCATAACCGAAGAAAGGGGAAAAGAAAGGGGTATCGCATATGAAATTCCACTCCAAGATGCACTCCCAAAAGTGGCACAAGAAATTCCCATCATCAAGAGTCACACTAAGGCATATGAACCCTTCAAACTGTACTTCCACGTTAACACAATAAATGGTTCATATGTGTGTGACAGCGAATCAAACTATCAAGAGCAATATGGACTCAAGCATAAGCTCAACTAAGGTTTTGAAGCTATGGATTCTCAAGCACATGACGACAAGAAAAACCTTAATTCTGGGACAATAACTCGTGAGGGGGCAAATGAGCAAGTCTTAAATGGAAGCTCTTCACTCAAAACCTTGACAACCTACCTAAGTGGGATCAATATGATGAGGACGACGTGTTAGATATTGATGTGATCCAGATCAACGAGAAAGGATCATCTTCCGTAAAAGGGGTCAACACCCCAAAGTCTCCCATTACTCTTCTAAATATGAGGCAAACACCTCAAATATCAAAAGAAGTCGAACCTTTGGAAATACTAAGGGGCCTACCTGGGCCACCTTCACCAGACTTCTTCGCCAACACACGTATATGAGATGAGGAGCCAAGCTTAGAAGATTTAACCGAGTCACCTCTTGAGGTGAACCTAATTATAGATGATGGAGAAGCAAAGAGCCCAAATTTGACTAGTCCAAAAACTTTGGCATCTTCACTAGAGTTGATAGAGCTCGAACCTTTGAAAATTCTAAGGGGCCCACCTGGGCCACCTTCACAAGATTTCTTTAATAATCCAACAATCTGAGATTAAGAATTGGATATCAAAAATCTGATCTTGTTACCTCCTCAAGAGGCCGGCTCTCTAAAAGTCATTAACGACATGAGCACAACTCCGATAACCGGAGCACCACCATAGCAAGAGAATTCATCTTGTGAAGAACAAGTTCCCAACGGAATAGATAGCCCTACAGGGGCAACCCCATCAAAATATTCAGTAGGGGCAAACTCCTCTCATGAAGAGGATACAATAGGGGCAAGTAATGAGATTGAAGTCTTATTTGTTGATTCCCAACCTGTCATAAGGCCGTTTATTACAACAGAGACAACTAACGAGATTGAACCCTTCTTCATTGACTCTCAACATGTAGTAAGGCCATCTAATACCAACTCAATCACTCTTCTTGTGCGAGAGTCTCCCCTAAGCTCGAGCACTAAAAAGGAGCCTACCATGGAGTTAACCTCTGAAAAGCAATTTAAAATTTGCAATGAAAAGGATTATAGGAAAGGAGTTAGGTGATCACTCGTCTTTTTACAAATAACCGAATGAGGCGTTCATGCCTCACACTTCAAGTACTCCATTAACAGAAAAACCCTGATGAGCCTATTCGTCCATACAGAGGACTGAGGGATTGTGAAACTGAGAGTGTTTTTTAGTCAAAAATCAAGGTTCAAGTGAAGCAGCTTAAAGGAAACGTTCAATGTAGATTCAACAACCATTGTCCAAGAGATTTTGGATGCC
>NW_006495278.1:0-10902 GCF_000471905.2 Amborella trichopoda | reverse complement strand
TATACTATATATATATATATATATATATATATATATATATAGTAGAGAGAGAGAGAGAGAGAGAGAGAGAGAGAGAGAGAGTGAGAGACAGAGAGAGAGAGAGATTGAACCCAGTAATCAAGATTCAGAAGAATTGAAATAAGGTGAAAAATCCAAATTAGTGAACATAAATGTATCAAAATGTTTGATGCAAAATTCATATATGTATCAAAATGTTCAGTGCAGAATGTTTGGACTAAACATATAAAAAAAAAATAGAAGGTTTGATACTAATCATTTAGATTAATCATATATGTATATAAAGTTCCATGCAAAATTTTTGGACCAATATAAAATGGTCCCCAAAATACAAAGGTCATGCATGGACTAATTAGAAACTCTGAAATAAAACCACATAGGGATTGAAAGGCCACCGTTGTAGACACCCCATTTTAAATTTGGCAAATTTTGTGGTTTCTTGAATCTTTAAGACCACACCTATTTTAGTAAACCCAAATCCATAGTCTACATAACCTACGTTGTGACCCAGAACCAATCTGGCTATCCAGAACCTTACAGATACTTTGTTTTGACCCAGAATCTTGCAGTTTCTCTATTTGACCATAAAAATCATTAAAAAAAGTAGAAAAATTCTTTTTGACCCAATGTGTCTCTGAGAACTTCACAAGAGGCGGAGGAACTAACATGAAGTGGAACTTTGAACTTGGACTATTTTTGGTTTGGGCGACATTAGGAGTGTCGCTCAGCCTCGACAAGACGACACGAGTGGTGTCGCCCAGACTTGGGCAAGGACGACACCACTAGTGTCACCCAACCCTTTGTGGCCCAAAATAGAAATTTTCTTCCGGGGTTGATTTCCTTCCTTTTTGTGCAATTTTGACCCCTTTTTATGTGGGCGACTCTAGGCGTGTCGCCCGGGCGACACCACGACACCAAGATCTGAATCTTCAAAAAGGATAGTTTTGGTTGAAGGATCTGTTTGTTATGGAAAGATGCCCTTCACTGCATATCCATGGCCTTTATAAACCCTTTTTTGTGGCCATTTAGAGAGAGAACTTCTTTAGAGAGAAAAGGGACCCTAATTTGAAAACCCTAACCCTAAGCCTGAAAACCTTAGATCTCTAGGGCACAACAACCCTAATCCCAAGAAATCCTGACCATTTTCTGTCATCTCTAGGGCACAACAAATCGTTTCAACCACAGATTGTTTGGTCAACATATGAATTAGAGAGGCAATGAGGACGCCGGTTCTAATACAAGCGAGCCCTTGAAGGCTGAGGAGTCCCGGGCCATCCGGTCCAGTTTGGTATTATTTTCTTTCCCTTTCTTGATTCTTCTTCTTACTGTTTTGATCTTATTTTGATTATTTTGATCTGTTCATTTCTTTATATCGTGTTTTAGTATTTTGGATCAAACTAGTGCCATAGATCTGAGAGTGGATCTTCTCATTTTTTGACAGATCTTGCCTTAGATTTGAATTCGATATGTCCCACTTTCTCTACCACAATATTTTCATCAATTTAAGGTGTCAAGATCCAAGAGATCTTCGTCAGAAGATCTATCTGATTTTCATCGTAAACAGATTGGCGCCTACCAGAGGGCATTTCGAGCTTGATCCGAGCTCCTAAACACGAAGTTTTATTCACTGTTTTTACTATGTTCTTTTACAAAAAGGTCCCAAAAATTGGTTTTGACCAGGACCGAGAGTTTTGGTGTTGCGAAACCCTGTCTGTCGTAGGTAACACCACTAGTGCTGCCCTGGTTCAGGGCGACATGCCCCCCTGTCGCCCAAATCAAAATATCTAAACTTTGTAGTCTTGTTCCAAGGACTCTCTTGTGGCTGCTCAAAAAGTTTTATATCAAAATAAAGTTTTTAAAAGTACAAAAAAATATTTTTCTTAATGTAGGTCAGTTATCTCTGCACTTTTATAATTCACTTTATTTTAATTTATTTATCAAAAATATCTTTTTCCCTACTTTTGAATGTTTACTGTAACCTTATGTCATCGTACGAAATAAAAATGAAAAAACATAAATTTTTTTTTTTTGGGTGACAACCCATGTTGCCCAAATGTATGGGCGACACCACACGACTCGTGTCGCCCAGTTTCAAAGGTCCCAGAAACACCTGGGACCCCACAGGCCTCTTCCAAGGGCTGTTGGCTTCCTGTGCACCAATTTTTGGATAAAAATAAAATTTTAAAAAATATAAAATTTTTTTTGCTTAAAATAGGTCTGTTATGTTCTTGCCTTTCTGACTATATTTTAGTTTGTTAATTTTAATTGAAAACATGTTTTCCTTGCTTTCACCATGCTTAGTTTAACTATTTTTCGTTAAATTTAAAATGATAACAAAAAAAAAAAACATTGAGGATAGGTTGCACCATCCATGAACCGTGTCCCATTCGAGTCACCCTCGACTCGGGCCGTGCTCGACTTAGCACGGACTGTGCTTGGTCTCACTCTTTTGACTGTACCTTATTAGGGGTTGCTTAACCCTCCATCTATACTGTGCTTTGAGCGAGCTTTACCTCGAAGTGCGCATCTCTCGGCTTAACTAGTGCCAAGTGCTCGCTTTATTACTGCATTGCATTGTGTGCTTGACAATTATTTTTTGATTGCGTGCTTCTTTACACACTTCAGCACACACTGGACCGGCAATGCCCGTGAAACTAAAAAAACAAATATTTCGAAAACTCCCAAAATCCGTGTTAACGGCGTGAGAGGAACCTAGCTTTCAGAGTCGAGGCTATTGGGATTCACATAACTTTAAATGTGAGCGCCCCCCCATAATCCTTTGCCTCAAAGCAACCGCCCGTATACTAGGACCTAGTGAAAGTCCTAAAACAGGAGGCCAGGACTTATGTAGGGACTTATATCAGCCTAGCCGCATTTCAATAGTTAGGAACCCACTCCTAAACCAAGCCTCTCTATAATCCAAGTCAAAATTTTTCATGTGCTGTGGTTTCTTATTTTTGTTGGTTAATTTTAGAACTCAGTTCGAACCTGCTTTTGGTCCGAGCTCAACCTTTTGCGTCCAAGTCCAGGCTTGTACCCAGCTTAGCCCAGGTCCGAACCATATTTCTCCTTGGTTCGATCTTAGGCCCCCTCTCGGTCTGAGCCTAAGGCTCGTTCCTAGCTCATCTTTGATCCAGTTCGGGTCCATACCTGGTCATATCATCAAAATTCTCTGGGCCTAAGTTCAGGGTTATACCAAGCTTAGCCCAGGTCCGAACCAGGTTTTGCGTTGGTCCGAAATTAGGCCCCCTCTAGGTTCGAGTTGAAGGCTCGTTCCTAGTTCATCTTTGACCCAGTCCGGGTCCTTACCTAGTCTGATCATCAAGACTCTCTGGGTCAAAGTTCAGGCTTATACCCAGCTTAGCCCAGGTTCGAACCTATAAGGACCATAATTCAGCGACACGCACAGTGATGGAGGGAGATGCAAAGGCCTAGTGTCGGTTGGAGCACCGCCGCGCATGCATAAGGGCTTAGGGTCGTCAATGATGAAGAAGCAGTGGAGAAGAGCTTAGCGCTGTCTATGGTGAAGCAGCCAGCGCCGGCTGTGTAAAGTGACCCATTGCAGTCTTTGAATTCAAGCCTAGCGCTGGATGTGAGGCGAAGGGCGTAGCGGCACCTGTAAACCATTGTCGGCTGTGTAAGAAGAAGTAGAACCGATTGTGTAAGAGATCCAACGCCGGTTGTATAAGAACACGTAGCGCCGGCTGTGACTCAGGGCCATCTGTGAAATGAAAAGAGCAGCACCATTTGTGAACTAAGAGCAATGCCGTGAGTGTGTCGGTCAAACGTACGGTCACCGTACATGTCAGCGTCGCTTCGTACATGTTAGAGCTGCGTGTGAGTGCCGTTAGCCACAATATTTTCCAACCACCCTTCCGTTTTTTTTTATAGCCTTCCCCTCTTTAGGCAACCCGTTTTTCCCTCATTCTTCCACCTTAAAGTCTCGCTCTCTCTCTTGGAAACCCACTGCCGCCCCTTGAAGATGGCCAATAGGTGAAGGTGGGAGAAGCCAGGGAAGTGGGTCTAGTGGCATGCGTCACTCAACCACATAAAGATTTAAATTTTGTAGGTATGAAAAGGAAGATAACAGAATGAGATGTGTGTGTGAGAATGCATTGTGAAGAGTTTCAAATCTCAGATGCCATGATCAATGAACCCTGTATATGGTTTTATTTATGGTGGAAGTGTGCGAAGTAGTTCTCTTGTGGGATTAGTTTTATATGAACTTGGTTTTGCATCAAGATTTTCTTTGACTTATGATGTATTGAACGCTCTTGAATATATGTGAAACTTGAGGTTGTGAATTTCCAGAACTGTGATTTTTATTGAACCGCGCTTTTTAATATCCAAACGATGTACAAACGAGCCGAAATTTGTTTTGAATGAAAGATATGCTTGTCTTATTTAATCGTACTATTATACCATTTCAAAATTCTGCATGGACTGAGAGTTATTCCCCAAAATATAAGGATATGTCATTGCCACAGTTGCAGGAATCACAGCAACTATTACCCATTTTACGTCTAGATTTTGGCCCACTAAACGATGTCCAAATGTTTCCAAATCTCCAAAGTTTGGAAGATCTCTGAGCGAGCTTGGAGTTACATGTTTTGACGATTTTGAAATTTCCAATGAATTGTGAGTTACACCCCGAAATGTGGGGGCCTGTCGTTGATCACTGTATCAAGAAATTCCAGCAACTATGACTCTTTTTGTGCCGCACTTTTGGCCTATCAAACGATGCCTGAACACCTTCAAACTATTGACGTTTTTAAGTTCTATGTGTTAGCTTCTGGTTGCATGTTTAAACCATATCGAAACTCTCCCTAGATTGGGTGTTTTACCTCCGGAAAGAAGGGTACGTTACTGTCACTCGTCATCTAGAAATTCAGTCATGTGATAGTTTTCATAAAATGAGTGCCACGTGTTGAGTGCCGTAGTGAGAATGTGATAAAGTGTTACAAATACTTCTTGGTAAGCGTACGTTCCTAATGATAACCCTCTTATGATGGATGTTTCGTGCTTAGTGGCATAGTGTACATGATAGTTGTATACTCCTGAACGAGACTCAGACTTTGCATGATGAAAATTGAAATTATCTGTCATAACATACTGATTTAGCATGAATGAGTTAAATGATTGAGCATGATATGATACCGTGGTACTGGCCACTACGCGATGGGGCACCCATCGGTAGTGGATACTGTTGTGCTGGGACTGCTCTCTTCGCAATGGGGCACCCATTGGTAGTTAGGATTGTTATACTGAGGAGAGTGATGCAGACTATATCCCTTAGCTTGTTGGATGATAGAATGCAGTTAGGAGAAAGGTGAAATGGGAGGGTCGCATCCCCCGAAATTTACTAAGCTGTTACTAACGATTGACGCCATGCAAGGTAAGTGCCTATCGAAAGCCTAATGCACGCTGGGGGCCTGGTATGTGAGTACGAGGCATTACGCAGAGGATTTCCCTACATGTCATTGCCCTCCCTCCTGGGAGTTGGTAGAGGTCATAAGTAATGGGATTGGCTTAGCTTGATGGATAGGGCCTCTATTGCAAGAGTAGGTGAACTAGGGAGTGAGTGGGTAATGATTGATTAGTGATTGTGAATACTGATGATTGAATCGATTGAATGATAATTGCTATATGGATAGAATGCTTATAATTGATGTACTGATTTGATCACAAATTTTCATGACTGCTGCATTGAAATTCTTTATAGTTAAATAGATTGTTTATGATTCTTGAGTAGGCCCTTTATTGATTTGCCTAGACCTACCTATTGGGCTGTATAGCTCATTCCATTTCTCCCTTCCCTCTTGCAGACTGATTACTACAAGTCAAAGGTTGGAACAACGAGCATTCCTAAAGGAGATTGGAGCCCGACTTTTTGGGAGGCAGGATCTAAATATTGTATGTGATTGGGAGGTCTAGCCTTGGATTTTTTTTATTGTATGAATTTGTTAAATTTGGGCCCAGTTGCCTTAGACTCCAATGTAATATTTTGGAAGAATGTTATGTAAAGCCCTTTTGTTATTGTATGGAGCTTTAATCAATTGGTTGCCCAATATTTTAATATTATCGATGTATTTATCTTTCCATGGTTTACTTGATTACCAAATAATGGCTTTGAAATCCCCTGACCTAATTGACAAAGGCTACTTCGGGATCACGAACCCGCATTCGGTCACACTCCGTCGTGTACGGTAAGGCGGTCGAACGAGGGGTCGTCAGAGAACCAGGTTCGCTCCCAAGTCCGAACCTAGGCCCCCTTTTGATCAGAGCCTAGGGCTCGTACCATGCCCAACCTTGATCCAGTCCCCGTTCACACCCGATCTGATCTTCAAAATTCTCTTGGTCAAGTCCCAAGCTTGCACCCAGCTGAGTCTTGGTCCAAACCAAGATCACACCTAGGTCGGAACCTAGACCTACTCTTGGTCTGAGCCGAGACTCGTCCCCATCTAGTCTAGATCTTAGTCTAGGTTCTAGCATAGGTTTAAGCATAGAGTTGCCTCTAGAGCTAAAGTAGGCTTACCCAAGTTCAAGGTCTGAACCAAAACCCATTGAGTCTCGTAGGTTACATCCAGTCTAGTCCTACCCTAGATCTTATTCAGGGTTTTTCCCCAAGAGTCAGACTAGATCTACCCTGAGGCGTCGAGCCTAGATCTCACCGAGTCTAAGAATCATGACCCAGAATCATATCAATGCAAGATCCAACCCTATGGCCCCAGCTCAGTCTAGATCCAGACCCTCACAAATCATCCATAGCACTTGTGTCAGTGAGCCGACTCTCGGCCTGCATGGAGCCAAACCTAATCGTCCAAACCGCCTTTAGGGCCATCATTTGGAAGTCACGAGTCAACAGGTTCATAAGGTTCGTTACACTTTGAGTAGTCAAAGGTCAGGCCGGGGGCAATTCTCCAAGACATAGGAGTTAACCTCAAATCCAGTTGGCACAACAAGAATAAGGCCCCGGTACAAATCTTTGAGTCAGTCTATCTCAGTCGTGTGAACCTCGATGGTCAATTAACAGCCCAACATTCCAGTCTTGGCAATCAGCCAGTTAGTGGGCGAGTGGGTTCGGATCAACTAGGGAAAGTCTACCCATGCAACCCATCACCAGTAAAGATCAGGGTTTTGACTTACTTGATATAAAGACAATGCTAAGGTGCATGCTTACTTTCAAGACCTGCTCAATAGAGTATACACCATCCAGCGTACTCAATCCGGGAAAGTCAGGTCGGAAGCTCAAGCCATGGGCCAAGTTCAACATTTCGGCTCAAACCAGAATAATGGCTGTTAGCCTACCAATCCAGCCGACTACGGGCCAGGGGTCTATTTTTAATCATCACTCGAGCCCAAGACTACCTAGAGGGAAGATTCCCTCTGGCGGTAGTTATGACCTTCCTTCACTCTTTCAGTCCAATGCTAGGGCAAGAGAATAACCTAACCCTAGGGATATATCGCCCAATCAAGGTCAGGGTCAGGTAGACTTAGCCACCCAAGGTCAGAGGTCTAGTCCTCACAGTAGCTTGAGTCGTCCATCCCGGTTAAGTGGTGATCCTATCCTCTAGGCCTCCTTGCATGGCTAAGTTGTGAGACCTCCAAGTAATGGGTATGCTCTGACCCAATTCAACTCGGGTGAGTAAACAAGCAGATAACCAGCACCTCAAGTTCAACACGTTCCTTAGGCTCTGTCCTTGGGGCAAGTTGCTACATGGGCCCAACAGCCAGTTTATATGAGCCACATACTAGAAAGTCAGGTTCAATAAACCATACAATCGAGCCAGCTCACAGCTATAATGACGACTCAATTTCTTAGCATGAAACACCTTCAAGACTCTCTAGAGAAAATGGGAATATGGGATTTCTCAACTCCTAAAGCTTATGTACAAGAAATTCTAGGACATCTAGAAGATTTTCCAGTGGGGTTTTTGATGCCATAGTTCAGAAAACGATTTGGAGAGAAAGAGCATCCTGAGGCACACATCAAAGCCTACGTATTGATGGTCCACACACTGCGAGACCGACCCAACCAACTTAAGGTCATGTTCTCGCAAGCTTATCAAAAGAACCTTTGATGTGGCACCAAAGATTCATGAAGGATGACCCACACGGAACTCCTGACGAAATGTTCAGGTAATTTACCTCCCTCTATATTGGAGGAAGGCTAAGACCCGCCACCCTTTGTGAGTTAAGTTCCATCAAACAGAAGTCGGGTGAGTCTCCGTCCTTGTTTATAACCAAATTCAGAGAGGCCACTATGCGAGTCAGTAAAACTCCACTCCCTGAAGCCGCGAAGGTAAGAATGACATTAGAGAACATGACTCAGAATATGTCACGTTCTTCCGTATGGGTGCAGTCCCTTACTCATTTTGTGTTATGCTTGAAAGAGTAACGCAATATGAGCGAGCCAAGGAAGATGAGACCGTAGTCTTTGATAATTCGATTTGTGGAGAGTCCTCTCAAGAAGGAGAGGTGAACATGATCAAGAAAAGCAACCCTTTTGCAAACCATTCACAAGGAAAGATTAAAATCTATTCTACCACACGGAGAATGCAGACTTTCACACAAAGGGAACTCACTACCATTGATGAGCCTATGACCAATGTCATGAAGAAGCTGCTTAAGGCAAGGTTCGTAGAAGTACCGATATAAGCCAAGATTGCTCTTTTCCATGAAGGCGATACATCTCGATGGTGTGATTGGAATCAAAACTATGCCCATAGCACTGAGGAATGTCGAGCTTTAAGACTTAGAGTTCAAGATCTTATCGATAACGACATGATAGGTGTCAAAAAGGAAGATGTTGACGGCAAAGTAGAATAAGAAACTCTAGATGTCTCGACAAAGAATACTGATGTCCGCCTGATTAACTCAAGAGAATCACAATATATGCCCAAATTTGAAGAGCATCGATAGAGGACTTGAAGCACAACAAGAAATCAACTGGAAAGTCCAGTAGATCAAGAACCAAATGAGAATAACCACACCCAGGAGATAATGACTAAGGATAGTCAAGTTGCAAGCAGTAAGGATGATCTTAGCTCCAAGCCCATAACCGAAGAAAGGGGAAAAGAAAGGGGTATCGCATATGAAATTTCACTCCAAGATGCACTCCCAAAAGTGGCACAAGAAATTCCCATCATCAAGAGTCACACTAAGGCATATGAACCCTTCAAACTGTACTTCCAAGTTAACACAATAAATGGTTCATATGTGTGTGACAGCGAATCAAACTATCAAGAGCAATATGGACTCAATCATAAGCTCAACTAAGGTTTTGAAGCTATGGATTCTCAAGCACATGACGACAAGAAAAACCTTAATTCTGGGACAATAACTCGTGAGGGGGCAAATGAGCAAGTCCTAAATGGAAGCTCTACACTCAAAACCTTGACAACCTACCTAAGTGGGATCAATATGATGAGGACGACGTGTTAGATATTGATGTGATCCAGATCAATGAGAAAGGATCATCTTCCGAAAAGGGGTCAACACCCCAAAGTCTCCCATTACTCTTCTAAAGAAGAGGCAAACACCTCAAATATCAAAAGAAGTCGAACCTTTGGAAATTTTAAGGGGCTTACCTTGGCCACCTTCACCAGACTTCTTCGCCAACACACGTATATGGGATGAGGAGCCAAGCTTAGAAGATTTAACCGAGTCACCTCTCGAGGTGAACCCAATTATAGATGATGGAGAAGCAAAGAGCCCAAATTTGACTATTCCAAAAGCTTTGGCATCTTCACTAGAGTTGATAGAGATCGAACCTTTGAAAACTCTAAGGGGCCCACTTTGGCCACCTTCACAAGATTTCTTGAATAATCCAACAATCTGCGATTAAGAATTGGATATTAAAAATCTGATCTTGTTACCTCCTCAAGAGGCCGGCTCTCTAAAAGTCATTAACGACATGAGCATAACTCCGATAACCAGAGCACCACCATAGCAAGAGAATTCATCCTGTGAAGAACAAGTTCCCAACGGAATAGAAAGCCCTACAGGGGCAACCCCATCAAAATATTCAGTGGGGGCAAACTCCTCTCATGAAGAGGATACAATAGGGGCAAGTAATGAGATTGAACTCTTATTTGTTGATTCCCAACCTGTCATAAGGCCGTTTAATACAACAGAGGCAACTAACGAGATTGAACCCTTCTTCATTGACTCCCAACATGTAGTAAGGCCATTTAATACCAACTAAATCACTCTTCTTGTGCGAGAGTCTCCCCTAAGCTCGAGCACTAAAAAGGAGCCTACCATGGAGTTTACCTCTGAAAAGCAATTCAAAATTTGCAATGAAAAGGATTATAGAAAAGGAGTTAGGTGATCACTCGTCTTTTTACAAATAACCGAATGAGTCATTCATGCCTCACACTTCAAGTACTCCATTAACAGAAAAACCCTGATGAGCCTATTCGTCCATACAGAAGACTGAGGGATTGTGAAACTGAGAGTGTTTATTAGTCCCAAAATCAAGGTTCAAGTGGAGCTGCCTAAAGGAAAAGTTCAATGTAGATTCAGCAACCATTGTCCAAGAGATTTTGGATGCCAACCTGGGTCAAGGGAAATCAGAGGAAGATTATTATTAAAACCTCCCTGCCACTTGGAGGAGGGAAAGATGATCGAATTCTTACATGATTTTAAGGCAAATTGCGAAAAAAAAGAGGGCATGTTTGACACTTCTTACTCATCCCCCTCTTCCTTTGTCCTCGTTTCCTTCTTCTTCTTCTTAAAAAAAAAAGTAAAAAAAATCCGCTCGACTAAAAATTCGAATGGAATCCCAAGCATTGAAAAAAGGCTATTGGGCTGAACACCCGACAAAGACCCCAAAGTGGAAAAAAAAAAAAAAAAATTACTGATATGCTGGAAATCTGAAAA
>NW_006495286.1:14833-24959 GCF_000471905.2 Amborella trichopoda | reverse complement strand
TGTTTTATGTCAAAAAAAGTACCACAATCTATTATTCAAACGAAAAATAACTCAGTTTTTTTTTTGTTACCAAAAATCATCCCAATTTGTTTTTTATCAAAAAAATACCACAAATTATTATTTTTTTCCACATTTTATTTTTTACTACAAAAAAGAGCACACCAATTTATTTTTTTCACGACAAATACATCAAGTTGTTTTTATTTTTTCTTTATCTAATTTTATTTTATGTTACAAAAAAAAAGCCGCAATTTATTTTTTGACAAAAAAATGTTTCAAATTATTTTTCTTTACCTCGTCTTCTTTTTTATTACCTAAAAGTAGCCCACTTTAATTTTTCTTTGCCTTATTCCGTTTTTTATTGCTACAAAGCACCTCTATTTTTTCTTTTAACAAAAAATTGCCTCAAATTAGTTTCCTTTAACTAGTTTTATTTTTTATTAGCAAAAAGTTCCTATATTTATATAATAAAAAATACCTCGCTATATTTTTCTCTACTTGCTATTTATTTTTAATTTCCCAAAGGTACCACAAATTATTATTTTTGCATCGATTTATTCTTTATTTCCATATATTTTCTCAATTTATTTTTCAAACGGAAAATACCTCAGTTTATTCTAATTTGAAAAGAGTACCTCAATTTGTTTCTTTAGCGGAAAAAACCTCGAATTATTTTCCTTTGCCTAATTATTTTTTTGTTTCAAAAAAGAACCTCAACTTATTTTTTTAAGGAAAAATACCACAAATTATTTGTAAATACCTCATTTTATTTTTTATTACAAAAAAGTAACTCAATTTATTTTGGAACGAAAAATACCTCTGTTTATTGTTAATTACCAAAACGCAGCTCAATTTATTTTTTACCAAAAACATACCTCACATTATATTTCCTTTCGTCGTTTTATTTTTTATTACCAAAATGCACCTCGATTAATTCTTTTTTGCAAAAAATACATAAAATTAATTTTCTTTGCCCCGTTTTATTTTTTCTTACCAAAAACTATATCAAACTATTTTTCTTTACCTCATTCTATTTTTTCGGTCCCCAAAAAGTACCTGAGTTTATTTTAATTACCATAGAGCACCTCAATTTATTTTTTTTACCGAAACATACCTCAATTTATTTTAATTTCCGAAGAGTACCTCAATTTACTTTTTTAACCAAAGAAATACCTCAAATTACTTTTCTTTACCATATTTAGTTATTATTTTCACCGAAAAGTTGCTAAATTTATTTTTAAAATGAAAAATATCTCGGTTTATTTTTTATTTCCAAAATTTACTCGAATTTATTATTTGACCAAGAAAATACCTCAAATTAATTTTCCTTACCCCATTTTATTTTTTATTACCGAAAGGCACCTCGATGTCGTTTTTTTACAAAAACTACTTCAAAATATATTTTTTTCCCTGAATCTTTCTTTCAACTACAAAAAAAAACCTCAACCGATTTGTTTACCAAACAAAAAACCTTCGTTTATTTTACTTACCAAAAAGTTACTGAATTTATTTTTTTACCAAAAAAATACCTCATTATATTTTTGTTTTCCTGATGTTATTTTTTATCCCCCAAATCTACCTTTTTTTTTTTGTTATACCAAAAAGTACCTCAAAATTATTTTTCTGTATCTTATTATATTCTTTATTACAAAATAATTCCTCAAATTATTTGTAAACAAAAAATACGTCAGTTTTTTCTGATTTTCCAAACATACCTCAATTTATTTATTTTAGCAATTAATGCCTCAAAAAAAAAACATTTACCTCATTTTTATTTTTTCTTTCAATGAATAACCTCAACTTATTTTTTCACCAATAATAGATAAAATTATTTTTCTTTACCTCATTTTGTGTTTTATGTCAAAAAAAGTACCACAATCTATTATTCAAACGAAAAATAACTCAGTTTTTTTTTTGTTACCAAAAATCATCCCAATTTGTTTTTTATCAAAAAAATACCACAAATTATTATTTTTTTCCACATTTTATTTTTTACTACAAAAAAGAGCACACCAATTTATTTTTTTCACGACAAATACATCAAGTTGTTTTTATTTTTTCTTTATCTCATTTTATTTTATGTTACCAAAAAAATGCCGCAATTTATTTTTTGACCAAAAAATGTTTCAAATTATTTTCCTTTACCTCGTCTTCTTTTTTATTACCTAAAAGTAGCCCACTTTAATTTTTCTTTGCCTTATTCCGTTTTTTATTGCTACAAAGCACCTCTATTTTTTCTTTTAACAAATAATTGCCTCAAATTAGTTTCCTTTAACTAGTTTTATTTTTTATTAACAAAAAGTTCCTCAATTTATATAATAAAAAATACCTCGCCATATTTTTCTCTACCTGCTATTTATTTTTAATTTCCCAAAGGTACCTCAAATTATAAGTTTTGCATCGATTTATTCTTTATTTCCAAATATTTTCTGAATTAATTTTTCAAACGGAAAATACCTCAGTTTATTCTAATTTGAAAAGAGTACCTCAATTTGTTTCTTTAGCGGAAAAAACCTCGAATTATTTTTCTTTGCCTAATTATTTTTTTGTTTCAAAAAAGAACCTCAACTTATTTTTTTAAGGAAAAATACCACAAATTATTTGTAAATACCTCATTTTATTTTTTATTACAAAAAAGTAACTCAATTTATTTTGGAACGAAAAATACCTCAGTTTATTGTTAATTACCAAAACGCAGCTCAATTTATTTTTTACCAAAAAAATAACTCACATTATATTTCCTTTCGTCGTTTTATTTTTTATTACCAAAATGCACCTCAATTTATTCTTTTTTACAAAAAATACATAAAATGAATTTTCTTTGCCCTGTTTTTTTTTTTCTTACCAAAAACTATATCAAACTATTTTTCTTTACCTCATTCTTTTTTTTCGCTCGCCAAAAAGTACTTGAGTTTATTTTAATTACCATAGAGCTCCTCAATTTATTTTTTTTACCGAAACATACCTCAATTTATTTTAATTACCGAAGAGTACCTCAATTTACTTTTTTAACCAAAGAATTACCTCAAAATACTTGCAAAGCACCTCTATTTATTTTTTTAACAAAAAATTGCCTGAAATGAGTTTCCTTTAATTTGTTTTATTTTTTATTAGCAAAAAGTTCCTCGATTTATATAATAAAAAATACCTCACTATATTTTTCTTTACCTGCTATTTATTTTTAATTTCCCAAAGGTACCTCAAATTATTATTTTTGCGTCAATTTATTCTTTAGTTCCAAATATTTCCTCAATTTATTTTTACAACGAAAAATACCTCAGTTTATTCTAATTTGCAAAGAGTACCTCATATAATTTCATTAGCAGAAAAAACTTCAAATTATTTTCCTTTGCCTAATTGTTTTTTTGTCTCAAAAAGAACCTCAACTTTTTTTTTTTAAGGAAAAATACCACAAAGTATTTGTAAATACCTCATTTTATTTTTATTTCAAAAAAAGTAACTCAATTTATTGTTAATTTACAAAAACGCAGCTCAATTTATTTTTTACCAAAAAAATACCTCACATTGTATTTTCTTTTGTCATTTTATTTTTCATTACCAAAATGCACCTCGTTTTATTCTTTTTTACAAAAAAATACATCAAGTTAATTTTCTTTGCTCCGTTTTATTTTTTCTTACCAAAAACTGTATCAAACCATTTTTGTTTTACCTCATTCTTTTTTCCGGTCACCAAAAAGTACATCACTTTATTTTTATTACCAAAGAGTACCTCAATTTATTTTTTTTACCAAAACAGACCTCAGTTTTTTTTAATTACCGAAGAGTACCTCAAATTATGTTTTTAACCAAAGAAATGCCTCAAATTACATTTCTTTACCATATTTAGTTATTATTTTTACCGAAAAGTAGCTCAATTTATTTTTAAAATGAAAAATATCTCAGTTTATTTTTATTTCCAAAATTTACCTCAATTTATTATTTGACCAAGAAAATACCTCAAATTAATTTTCCATAACCCATTTTATTTTTTATTACCAAAAGGCACCTCAATTTTGTTTTTAACGAAAAATACATCAAAAACTTTTTTTTTTCCCAATTATTTTTTTTATTACAAAAAAAACCTCAACCGATTTGTTTACCAAACAAAAAACCTCCGAATATTTTAATTACCAAAAAGTTACTGAATTTAGTTTTTTACCAAAAAAATACCGCATTACATTTTTTTTTTCCCGTTGTTATTTTTTATCTCCCAAAATGACCTCATTTTTTTTTTTACCAAAAAATACCTCAAATTATTTTTCTTTATTACCAAATAATTCCTCAATTTGTTTGTAAAAAAAAAAATACCTCAGTTTATTCTGATTTTCCAAACATACCTCAATTTATTTATGTTAGCATATAACACCTCAAAAAAAATTAAAATTTATTTCATTTTTATTTTTTATTTCAAGGAATAAACTCCACTTATTTTTTTACCAACAATAGCAAAAATTATTTTCCTTTACCTCGTTTTATGTTTTTTGACAAAAAAAGTACCACAATCTATTATTCAAACGAAAAATAACTCGGTTTATTTTTTGTTACCAGAAATTATCTCAATTAAGTTTTTATCAAAAAAATACCACAAATAATTTTTTCTTACCGCATTTTATTTTTTACTACAAAAAAAGAGCACACCAATTTATTTTTTTCACAACAAATGCATCAAATTATTTTTATTTTTCTTTATCTCGATTTATTTTCTTTTACAAAAAAAATGCCCCAATTTATTTTTTAACCAAAAAATGTTTCAAATTATTTTTCTTTACCTCGTCGTATTTTTTATTATATAAAAGTAGCCCATTTTAATTTTTCTTTACCTTATTCTGTTTTTTATTACAGCAAAGCACCTCTATTTATTCTTTTAACAAAAAATTGCCTAAAATTAGTTTCCTTTAACTAGTTTTATTTTTTATTAGCAAAAAGTTCCTCGATTTATATAATAGAAAATACCTCACTATATTTTTCTTTACTTGCTATTTATTTTTAATTTCCCAAAGGTACCTCAAATTATTATTTTTGCGTCAATTTATTCTTTATTTCCAAATATTTCCTCAATTTATTTTTTAAACGAAAAATACCTTAGTTTATTCTAATTTGCAAAGAGTACCTCATATTTTTTCATTAGCGGAAAAAACCTCGAATTATTTTCCTTTGCCTAATTGTTTTTTTGTCTCAAAAAGAACCTCAACTAATTTTTTTTAAAGAAAAATACTACAAATTATTCTTAAATACCTCATTTTATTTTTATTTCAAAAAAAGTAACTCAATTTATTGTTAATTTACAAAAACGCAGCTCAATTTATTTTTTACCAAAAAAATACCTCACAATATATTTTCTTTCGTCATTTTATTTTTCATTACCAAAATGCACCTCGATTTATTATTTTTTACAAAAAATACATAAAGTTAATTTTCTTTGCCCCGTTTTATTTTTTCTTACCAAAAACTGTATCAAACCATTTTTGTTTTACCTCATTCTTTTCTCCGGTCACCAAAAAGTACCTGACTTTAAGTTTATTACCAACGAGTACCTCAATTTGTTTTTTTAACCAAAACAGACCTCAGTTTTTTTTAATTATCGAAGAGTACCTCAAATTATGTTTTTGACCAAAGAAATACATCAAATTACTTTTCTTTACCATATTTAGTTATTATTTTTACCGAAAAGTAGCTCAATTTATTTTTAAAATGAAAAATATCTCAGTTTATTTTTATTTCCAAAATTTACCTCAATTTATTATTTGACCAAGAAAATACCTCAAATAAATTTTCCATAACCCATTTTATTTTTTATTACCAAAAGGCACCTCAATTTTGTTTTTAACAAAAAATACATCAAAAACTTTTTTTTTCCCCAATTTTATTTTTTATTACAAAAAAAACCTCAACCGATTTGTTTACCAAACAAAAAACCTCCGTATATTTTAATTACCAAAAATTTACTGAATTTAGTTTTTTACCAAAAAAATACCGCATTACATTTTTGTTTTCCTGTTGTTATTTTTTATCTCCCAAAATGACCTCATTTTTTTTTTTTGACCAAAAAATACCTCAAATTATTTTTCTTTATTACCAAATAATTCCTCAATTTGTTTGTAAAAAAAAAAATACCGCAGTTTATTCTGATTTTCCAAACATACCTCAATTTATTTATGTTAGCATATAACACCTCAAAAAAAATTAAAATTTATTTCATTTTTATTTTTTATTTCAAGGAATAAACTCAACTTATTTTTTTTACCAATAATAGCAAAAATTATTTTCCTTTACCTCCTTTTATGTTTTTTGACAAAAAAACGTACCACAATCTATTATTCAAACGAAAAATAACTCGGTTTATTTTTTGTTACCAGAAATTATCTCAATTAAGTTTTTATAAAAAAAATACCACAAATAATTTTTTCTTACCGCATTTTATTTTTTACTACAAAAAAAGAGCACACCAATTTATTTTTTTCACAACAAATGCATCAAATTATTTTTATTTTTCTTTATCTCGATTTATTTTCTGTTACAAAAAAAATGCCCCAATTTATTTTTTAACCAAAAAATGTTTCAAATTATTTTTCTTTACCTCGTCGTATTTTTTATTATATAAAAGTAGCCCATTTTAATTTTTCTTTACCTTATTCTGTTTTTTATTACAGCAAAGCACCTCTATTTATTCTTTTAACAAAAAATTGCCTAAAATTAGTTTCCTTTAACTAGTTTTATTTTTTATTGGCAAAAAGTTCCTCGATTTATATAATAGAAAATACCTCACTATATTTTTCTTTACCTGCTATTTATTTTTAATTTCCCAAAGGCACCTCAAATTATTATTTTTGCGTCAATTTATTCTTTATTTCCAAATATTTCCTCAATTTATTTTTTAAACGAAAAATACCTCAGTTTATTCTAATTTGCAAAGAGTACCTCATATTATTTCATGAGCGGAAAAAACCTCGAATTATTTTCCTTTGCCTAATTGTTTTTTTGTCTCAAAAAGAACCTCAACTAATTTTTTTAAAAGAAAAATACCACAAATTATTCTTAAATACCTCAATTTATTTTTATTTCAAAAAAAGTAACTCAATTTATTGTTAATTTACAAAAACGCAGCTCAATTTATTTTTTACCAAAAAAATACCTCACAATATATTTTCTTTCGTCATTTTATTTTTCATTACCAAAATGCACCTCGATTTATTATTTTTTACAAAAAATACATAAAGTTAATTTTCTTTGCCCCGTTTTATTTTTTCTTACCAAAAACTGTATCAAACCATTTTTGTTTTACCTCATTCTTTTCTCCGGTCACCAAAAAGTACCTGACTTTTAGTTTATTACCAACGAGTACCTCAATTTATTTTTTTTACCAAAACAGACCTCAGTTTATTTTAATTACCGAAGAGTACCTCAAATTATGTTTTTGACCAAAGAAATACCTCAAATTACTTTTCTTTACCATATTTAGTTATTATTTTTACCGAAAAGTAGCTCAATTTATTTTTAAAATGAAAAATATCTCAGTTTATTTTTATTTCCAAAATTTACCTCAATTTGTTATTTGACCAAGAAAATACCTCAAATTAATTTTCCATAACCCATTTTATTTTTTATTACCAAAAGGCACCTCAATTTTGTTTTTAACGAAAAATACATCAAAAACTTTTTTTTTCCCCAATTTTATTTTTTATTACAAAAAAAACCTCAACCGATTTGTTTACCAAACAAAAAACCTCCGTATATTTTAATTACCAAAAATTTACTGAATTTAGTTTTTTACCAAGAAAATACCGCATTACATTTTTGTTTTCCTGTTGTTATTTTTCATCTACCAAAATGACCTCATTTTTTTTTTTTGACCAAAAAATACCTCAAATTATTTTTCTTTATTACCAAATAATTCCTCAAGTTGTTTGTAAAAAAAAAAATACCACAGTTTATTCTGATTTTCCAAACATACCTCAATTTATTTATGTTAGCATATAACACCTCAAAAAAAATTAAAATTTATTTCATTTTTATTTTTTATTTCAAGGAATAAACTCAACTTATTTTTTTTACCAATAATAGCAAAAATTATTTTCCTTTACCTCGTTTTATGTTTTTTGATAAAAAAAGTACCACAATCTATTATTCAAACGAAAAATAACTCGGTTTTTTTTTCTGTTACCAGAAATTATCTCAATTAAGTTTTTATAAAAAAAATACCACAAATAATTTTTTCTTACCGCATTTTATTTTTTACTACAAAAAAAGAGCACACCAATTTATTTTTTTCACAACAAATGCATCAAATTATTTTTATTTTTCTTTATCTCGAATTATTTTCTGTTACAAAATAAATGCCCCAATTTATTTTTTAACCAAAAAATGTTTCAAATTATTTTTCTTTACCTCGTCGTATTTTTTATTATACAAAAGTAGCCCATTTTAATTTTTCTTTACCTTATTCTGTTTTTTATTACAGCAAAGCACCTCTATTTATTCTTTTAACAAAAAATTGCCTAAAATTAGTTTCCTTTAACTAGTTTTATTTTTTATTAGCAAAAAGTTCCTCGATTTATATAATAGAAAATACCTCACTATATTTTTCTTTACCTGCTATTTATTTTTAATTTCCCAAAGGTACCTCAAATTATTATTTTTGCGTCAATTTATTCTTTATTTCCAAATATTTATTTTTTAAACGAAAAATACCTCAGTTTATTCTAATTTGCAAAGAGTACCTCATATTATTTCATTAGCGGAAAAAACCTCGAATTATTTTCCTTTGCCTAATTGTTTTTTTGTCTCAAAAAGAACCTCAACTAATTTTTTTTAAAGAAAAATACCACAAATTATTCTTAAATACCTCATTTTATTTTTATTTCAAAAAAAGTAACTCAATTTATTGTTAATTTACAAAAACGCAGCTCAATTTATTTTTTACCAAAAAAATACCTCACAATATATTTTCTTTCGTCATTTTATTTTTCATTACCAAAATGCACCTCGATTTATTATTTTTTACATAAAATACATAAAGTTAATTTTCTTTGCCCCGTTTTATTTTTTCTTACAAAAAACTGTATCAAACCATTTTTGTTTTACCTCATTCTTTTTTCCGGTCACCAAAAAGTACCTGACTTTTAGTTTATTACCAACGAGTACCTCAATTTATTTTTTTTACCAAAACAGACCTCAGTTTATTTTAATTACCGAAGAGTACCTCAAATTATGTTTTTCACCAAAGAAATACCTCAAATTACTTTTCTTTACCATATTTAGTTATTATTTTTACCGAAAAGTAGCTCAATTTATTTTTAAAATGAAAAATATCTCAGTTTATTTTTATTTCCAAAATTTACCTCAATTTGTTATTTGACCAAGAAAATACCTCAAATTAATTTTCCATAACCCATTTTATTTTTTATTACCAAAAGGCACCTCAATTTTGTTTTTAACGAGAAATACATCAAAAACTTTTTTTTTCCCCAATTTTATTTTTTATTACAAAAAAAACCTCAACCGATTTGTTTACCAAACAAAAAACCTCCGTATATTTTAATTACCAAAAATTTACTGAATTTAGTTTTTTACCAAGAAAATACCGCATTACATTTTTGTTTTCCTGTTGTTATTTTTCATCTCCCAAAATGACCTCATTTTTTTTTTTGACCAAAAATACCTCAAATTATTTTTCTTTATTACCAAATAATTCCTCAAGTTGTTTGTAAAAAAAAAAATACCACAGTTTATTCTGATTTTCCAAACATACCTCAATTTATTTATGTTAGCATATAACACCTCAAAAAAAATTAAAATTTATTTCTTTTTTTTTTTTTTTTCAAGGAATAAACTCAACTTATTTTTTTTACCAATAATAGCAAAAATTATTTTCCTTTACCTCGTTTTATGTTTTTTGATAAAAAAAGTACCACAATCTATTATTCAAACGAAAAATAACTCGGTTTATTTTTTGTTACCAGAAATTATCTCAATTAAGTTTTTATAAAAAAAATACCACAAATAATTTTTTCTTACCGCATTTTATTTTTTACTACAAAAAAAGAGCACACCAATTTATTTTTTTCACAACAAATGCATCAAATTATTTTTATTTTTCTTTATCTCGATTTATTTTCTGTTACAAAAA
>NW_006495314.1:270191-321892 GCF_000471905.2 Amborella trichopoda | reverse complement strand
CTTAAATGAAGAAAATAATATCATAGTAAAAAATAAAAAAATAATAAAGTAATACAACAAGACAAAAAAAAAAAGTAACATATAACATCTTCTTTTTTTTCTTGTCAAAAAAAAAGGTAAATACAACAAATATCATATTTTCTCGTTAAAAAAAAACAAGTATTTCTTGCCAAAAAAATAAAAGATATTTCTTAATACAACAAATATTTTTTAATACAAACTAGGAATAACTGATCTAATTATAAGTTTTATTTTTATAATATGGTAAGCTTTAACATAAATTTAGGAATATTAGTTTTAAGATATGACTCATACACATTTGAAATATTTCTCTGTCTAACAATCTCTTCCATTAAATTTATTCTAGAATTCTAAAAAATTATATTTTTTAAATTTTAAAGTGTTATTTCGAAAATTGATATGCATTCAAATAATTTCTATATTGATAATCAAATATTTTATTTATTTATTTATTTATTTGCATTATAAATCTTGTAATGTATTATTTTTCTTACAGTTGTCAATAATAAATTTTAAATTAAATGATATTATAAAATTAAATTAAATGATATTATAAAATATTTTAAATTTGTTATTATTTATATAATAAAATATAAACCAACATTTTTCGTTGCAATATATAATATTACAGTTAGATAGGTTGTAATAATTTTGGATTATAGTTAGTTAGGCTGTAATAATTTGGTTCTATTTTTTTTAGTGGATTAGGGTTTTCCACCAATTCGAGATTTTCATGGCCATTTTTCATCGATTTAATCCATTATTTATTGTAGTCTATGTATGATTATATACTTTATCCATGGTAATTCTATGTTTTTTGTTTTATGTGATGCAAATTTAATGGTTAACATAAGTTCATACAGGGAAAGAACATCTTAATTATTCGCAAATTGATTAAAAATGAAAATTAATAATGTAATACCTGTATTTCTTATTGGATTCTTAAAAAATAACATTTATAATGAATTTTCATAATTTTTTTGAGCGGACCGATTCTACCAATTCCCGATCCGGATCACCGATTCACTGATCCGGATGGGTTTTTTAGGTGCACCGATCCGTTTTTTAAACCACTGGTGGTGACAATAGCTGTGTGGTACCATTGGGGGACCCTAACCGCTATTAGCGGTTAAAGAAAGGGCAGTACTAGATATAACAAAGAGCTTAGGATCCTAACTAAAGCTTGGGAGCTAAATATCAATGAAAGAATCTCACAAAATGTTCATCTATATTTCTATGTAAAGATACTAAATGTTAGCAGATGTTTAAAAGATGTCTCCCTGATTCCCTGGAGATAAAAGGAAATTTCCCAGAGACCGGTGACGACTTTTGTCTGATGAAATGTGTACATTTGCCAACGTTAAGCAATATGATGACAAAATTTAGAAGGGTGTAGACAAGGGTTATACAGGAATCTAACTTGTATTCCTATTAATAGGATTCTCACTTCAAAACAAACTAATCCCCCTCAACAATACAAGGGAAAATTCTCAACTAATATGATTGCAACCCTTAATGAAAAAATATAACCAATACACAGGACAAAAGTATGTCAACATACTGTAGGAGTGTAAAATCTGTAACCTTTTTAAATGTTTTCACTAAGGGACTGGTAAAGCATTTTCAATTTCAATTTCAATTTCTTGAAGTTATTCCCACTCTTGGGTTGAATAAGGATTGTTATACTTAGCTTCAGGATAATTTGAGGGGTTCAAAGTAGTGTTTAAAAACTTGGTTCACTAAATCGAGACTCAGACAAATCAACTTTGCTTGGGGCCTATCCCAAGTCCCATTTACTCAACAACAACATACTCAACAACAACAAAGAAAAAGTTAAAAATGAGAACAGCAAGGCTTGGTAGAGACTTGCTGAGTCTTCAAATACCCTACAAGACCAGTAGTTTTCATGGCCTCTTGTCCATCAGAAACTACAATGCATTTTCATCTTTTCCAGTAAATCTTATGGGCTATGGAATGGTGCCTCATATTATTTAATTTTTTCTCGGCTTTTTTATGCTCTCTATAATTGTTGTTTTCATCTGTTTTGTCATTTTTATGATGTTTCTCTTCAAATTTTCTAAGTAATCAAACAAGACTATCCAAGTCTGAATCGCAAGCCCTGAGCTGGTCAGCCAGGGGGCTCAACTTAGTCTGAGTTTCAAATATTGGTTCAAACGAACCCCTTATAGCATATGCATTAACATTTGGAGAAGCTAGAAGTCACTTCTTAATTTGACTCTCCACTAATAGAAGACATTGAAATGGTCAAGTGGTCAGGCCAGCCAACTCAGTTAAAATCTACACCAATCAATCAGGTCTTTCATCTAGCCTTGCTCCAGCAAAAACTACTGTGAATCAATCTGAAACCCCATCGAATCAAGTTGACTGAATTGACTCTTAAGAGGACGGCTGGTCACATTAACCATGCAGCTGATAATCACATACACAATTGTAATTCCTTGGCATTTGGCAGATATTAACAAAATTAGAGGCCTCGACATTCTCTCTATTTGGAATTCTAAGAACACAGAAGCAAATGCTGGAGTTTCAGAGGTATATAAATCAGATATAAGCATTTGAAATTTTCAGCAAAGAGTGAAATTACATTCAACTGTTGTTGGTATAAGTCTTTTACGTTCATTTCTTAATGTATTTCTAGGACAAAAGATAAGAGAGAGAGAGAGAGGGGGAAGCAACTTGCCCACTAATCTACTTGAAGTCGTCATCTCTGCAGCCATGTCAACAAATGTCAAATCAACATGAACATTTAAGTCATTCAACCAATGTAGTTATTTTGTTTAAACTGTTTGAGCCGATAATTCTGAACAAATAATATGACCATTGACAAAGTAAATATTACAAGTAGTCAGCATCCACAATAGACAAGCGAAAAGAATAAAGACAAAACAGTCATCCATGTCATGAAATAGCACGCTATACCAAAAAGAACAGAACATAGCTAACTAAAAGCTAAACTGCTAAGCAGCAAAACCAGATCATCCAAATTAATGGAAATCATCAACCATTACATATTTCCAGTAGGTTTCCAATGAGCTGTACGAGATAAACACATCAGCAGTTAGCGAATATACATCAAAACAGGTGCATGCAGAATTTAGGAACTGTTGGATGATAACTTGATGAAACAATTGCTAGTGTATGCGGATAACGATTATTATCTACACCAAAACAACATATAAGTAGCATGTTACTAAAAATTATGTCCATGTTACATGTGGGGTGTCTGTGTATTAAAGAACCACAAACCTCATTAGCCCGTTTTGAGCGTCTCTCAATTGATTTGGACCACTTCAGATTGGATCCTCCAATACTGAGAACACCTGATTTATATAAAGAGAAACCACTCCTTGATCTTGTATAAACTGTATCCCTCTTTCGCAGAAGCTGCAGTTTCTTGCTGAAAATTTAAAATACAACAATGGCAACAACCATTCAAAAAAGTCATAAGATGGAATTAGGTGACATATATTTACATGCCACAATAAAGAATGGTGTGTGACTGAGTTAAGGATACACTATGAGCCAACATGCAAACCTGATGAAAGACCAGGAACTCTTGTTTGCAACTGTCGCCAGCCTCCCATTTCTTGCAAACCTTCTGCTTATCATTCTCTTCCAAGGAAATAGAGAAGGCAGAACCTTACTTAAATGCAAGGACGGGGTATCCTCCTGCCATGAACGTGCCCCATTGAGGGTCCATACCCAAGAGGACTTTGAACGAGTCGACATCTTGTTCCCTAAACCAGCAGAGACAAAAAACAACATCACGACAACTCTGAAATTCACCTTATCAAGATGAAAATTAACACACACAGGATAAAAGAATCAAGCATAGATGCATATGAGAAGGAATGTTCCATCCTCGACGAAGTCAATGCTTGATGGACAAGAGAACTTATAGATACATACCAGAAAGAACATTGCAGGCATCAAAACCTAGGATAGAATCAAAATTCCAGAGAAGTAAGAACTACTTAGGAAATGGGGCCTGAAGGTACTATGATTCTGTTATTTTAAAATATGCCAGTCGTATCAGGAACTGTGGAACCCTAAAAGCATACGCATGAGGAGTATTGAGGTTGCTAGAAGAACTCCAATTGAAACTAATTGCACAACAAATCTCAGTATTCTTTATAACTGAAACTTAAACAAAATGAATAATAAAAAGATATTGGATCCACTTGAAGTATAAGATCTTGCCGAGTACACAAAAATGAGTCTATATATTAATAAATTGCTCTTAGGAATCTACTTAGGCATCTGAACTAAATAAAGGAGAAGAGCAAAAGCACCACAAGTTAATCACTACAAGAATCAGAATCAAGCCCTCACTAAAGAAGCTAAAAGAAACCTTTATTTGGCTTTATGTGAATGGAATTTCTTGGATTTTCAGTAAGCAGCTTAGGAAGGCTCTTCTCCTCTGCACCAGAAAAACAACCATCATCAGAAGCATCAGAAGCATGAGCATTTTTATTCACTGAAGCATCAACACTCCGGACAAGCTGATTCTTCTTCCTCTTGACATAGGAATTAGGTAGAGGAAACTGCGATAGCGTCTGAGTCTTTTGATTGTTGTTTACAGATGAGCTCAATATATTAGTTTTGGGGGCAGCAACCAACTGATTCAGCTTTGGCTTAATATATGTCATCTGCTTGGGTGCAGAGGGCTTCAAGAATTCTTCATTTGAGAAACTCCTCCCAGTCAACATTTTGCTAACAAGCAAATCAACTGGTGAATCTTCAGCATCTCTGATGGATTGCTGTGCATAGTCACTCTTAAGTCCACTAGAATCTGATATCCTAGATGTTGCAATACCTATACCAGTTGCAGAAGAAGTCAAATAGGGAGAAATCTTAGGAGATTTACCGGTGGAGCTCGATGATTTGCCACCTTGGTTCAGAGGAAGTATATTCGGGCTTTCCAAAGTTGTATTACCAGTTCTACTACCAGCCAAAGGATCTGTAGTCCCTTTCTTGGTCTCACAACTTTCACTGTTCTTGATGTTATATCTTCCCACAGGTAAGGACTTCTTATCCAAGGGATTTCCCACTGGCATTGTTAGATTAGCAAAGACTCCCTGACCAATTGATGATGCCCTGCTGACGGTGGACATAGCAGCTGATTTCCTCACCAGGCTGTTTCCTTTACGAATATAAGAGGTACTCTGATGCCTTTCAAATTTTTTTGATGCCTGTTTTCCTGAAGGAGCGCCAATGGAAAGAATAGTTTGTCCTTGTAAAGCAGAACCAGAAGAGTTCTCAGTTCGATGCCAAGTTCGAGGCCTCATTATATTACTTGATGACCGTGATGCAAAAAATGCCCCTGCCAAACGAGGCATCTCTGTGGTCTGGCGTGTTTTGTTGATCATTCCTACGCCAGTTTCTTTCAGATCAGAAACCCTTGCCGGCGCTGAAACAGGACGTGAGACGTTCTTGGTCCTCACTTGGTCAACGAACTTACTATGATTTTGGTTTTCACCACCAGTTTCTGCTTGTGCACCCAAATGACAAGAAACCACCAAATCATTGGCAGTTACAAGCATACCACTATCAGTTTTTAACTTCGTTTGAGGATGATGTGGGTTATCCATGAAATAGCTTTTGTCATCACAACCGGAAGAAGGCTTTTCTTCTGTCCTTATAATTGTTGCTTCTGAAAATGCAGGAGGGGAGACTGAGAATTCCAATTCAGGGGTTTCTGGCAAGTTTTCAAAATCTTCCCTTTCAAAGTGCTCTGCAATAGGATCCTCGCTTTGAGACACACAATTCTTTGTAATAACATTATGGCTGTCACTCTCCACAATTTCATGGCCCAAGTGCTTCTCTGGACCTGAAAATTGGATTTCTGAAGATGAAACATACACCGGCTCAGGTGTCATTACTTGCAATTTCAGTGGATCGAGGCAGTCATCTTTAACAGAATGTAAAAAGCTTTCATCATTAGATTCAATTGAAATGAAACCATCCTGTTTATCAGTAGCAGATGTCTTCATGATACCATACTCACTACTCTGTTGATAATCACAATTTGGTTCTTTGCGACCTCCTCCATCCATAAGGATAACAAAGTTGAACTTATTGCCACCATCTTTATCCTGGGATACTAAAGCATCTTCCACAACCATAGCACTGGGATCAAATGGATCGTTTCCATTTTGCTTCAAATTTGCATCTATAGTGCAGCATTCACCAACATGACCTCCAACGGTGATTTCAGGAACAAGACCTAGATCTCGGATCTGCTTCCCTACTTCTGTTCTACCCCCTTCGGAACAGCTGAGATCAGAACCAGAGACTACAATGTTCTTTTTCTTCCTCCGCTTTTTCTTCTTCTTCATCTCTAACACCTTCGCACAAGCATTACCATCAGCAATAGCAGGAACTTCTAATCTCATTCCACTAGGATTGGGATGATCAGTAGACCCATTTTGCAATACAGTTGCAGATGCTGTACGACCTTCACCAACAAGGCCTGCAGCAGTGACATCAGGAACAAGACACAAGTCTCGGACTCCCTTTCCTCCTTTTGTTTTACCAACTTCAGAAACCATGAGAACGGAGTCAGAGACTATAGTTTTCTTGTTTTCCCTCTTCTTCTTCTCCTTCTCTTCCTCCTTTACACAGGACTTTCCATTGTGAACTACAGAAGGCACTAGGGCTAATGTCCCCTGGGTATTCAGGGCATCGGATTTGGGTATAGTCAAGAGATCTGTAACCATCCTGCTGTCCAAATTTTCAATTCCTGACGCCTCATGGTCCAGAGTCTTTTTTTCCAGTGCATCTGACCTCTGTGGTGCAACTTCTACATGGGTTTTGCTGGTAAGGCTTAATCCATCAGATTTGGATATCACAGAAAGATCAGTGGCCACTCCATTGTCCAAAATCTCAAGTCCAGACTTACAAGGCAACTCTTCAAACTCCAAAATCATATTGCCGGATGTAACTGTCTGCTTTGGGACACTACCTACATCGGTTCTACTTGTGAGGCTTAAACAAATAGAGGTGGATGCAAGAGAAGCATCTGTCCCCACACCATCAGTCAAGATCTCCAATTTGGACTTGCAAAACGACTCTTCAATATCTAGAGTCCTATTTTCTGGTGTAAGTGACCTCTTCCGAAGAACTTCTAGATGGGCCTTTTTACTCATTAGGGTTAAAGCATTTAAGTTGGATGTAACAGAGAGACCGCCGGTCGCCCCATTGTCTGACATACCAACTCTGGACTTGCAAAGGGACTCTTCAATACCCAGATTCCTATTTTCTGGTGTAGCTGACTTATTTGTTGTAACTTCTTCATGGGTTTTACTGCTCAAGTTTGAACCATCACATTTAGATTCAACAAAAGGATTTGTAGCCACCCTATTGTCTGCAATCACAACCCCTCGCTTGCAAGGCAACTCTTCACAGTCCAGTGTCTTATTTTCGGGTGTAACAGACCTTCTCATTGCTCTTTCTACATGGATTTTACCGGTGAGGACTTCAAGACTTTTCTGTTCAGAATGGGATACAAGACGTTTGCCTTTCTCCCTAACATTATTTCGTTGAACCCTAGAAGAAGCATTACAATCTTCGACTATTTCCTTCTTTTTTCCAGATCCAACTTGCTCTGGGGTGCTTATCGCCAAATCCCTGGTTGAACAGTCATATTCTTTGTGTTTATCTATTAAAGCATGATTATTATCAGTGTATTCAAACGTACTAAATTCTTTAGAAGAGGCATTGTCATTTTTCTTCTCCAAAGCAATCCTATGGCTGAATTTTGCAAACCCCCCATTTTGGCCATCTATTAAA
The DNA here is from genome assembly GCF_000471905.2 of Amborella trichopoda. The sequence goes on along the minus strand of NW_006495314.1, from coordinate 314,059 downwards.
CTAAATCCATGGCTACTGTGAGAATGCTGACCAGAATACCTCAATGGGGAACCTCTTGTTTCTCTCTCTGCAAATTCACGGAAACTGGAGCAAGCTTTGGAAGTAGAAGGACTTTGAAACGAGTCTGAAAACCTGTTGTTCTTGTCCCTTCTCCGAGAAGAATGAAAATGATTCTTATCCCTCTCCACACACTTCATATTAGAAGGGGACCTTGAACGACTCCGATGCTCAAAATCCTGTACCCTAGAATCAAATTGCTCTGTTCTGAATCGCTTTTCATAATCTTCCGAAAAATTCCGAGGCCCAGGACCCTGTGCCCTAGATTCAATTTGATCGGCTCTGAATCGCTTATCATAGCCATTTGCCCAACATTTCCTAACTTCTTCTGAACTCCTCGGAGTTTCAAAACCCTGCACCCTAGAATCAAATTGATCAGCTCTAAATGGCTTATCTAACCTGTTTGTCCAACCTTCCCTAATTTCTGCCGAATTCCTCGGCGGTTCCAAACCCTGTGCCCTATAATCACATTGATCAGCTCTGAAAGGCTTAACATACCCATTCGTGCAAACTTCCCTAAGCTCTTCTGAAAAGCTGCAAGGTTCAAAACCCTGGGCCCCAGAATCAAATTGATCAGCTCTAAATCGCCCATCATACTCATTCATCCAAGAATCCCTAACTTCTTCCCCTCTATATCTCTTCCCAAGCACACCAATTGAACCAGTGTCTCCACTTGGTGGAGGCCGATAACCTTCTCGATAAGGATCCAAACTGTCGCCATGCCCAGAAGAACAGTTACTTTCCCTACACGAAAAGTATATATGCCCTTCCCGATTCCTATGATAACCATGTTCTCTAGCCCTATCCCAATCTGAAGCTGATGTTCCATGGCTTAAGCCCTCAGGCATCTGGTTTCTTCCAATTGACCCTCTTCTTTGGCAATATTCATCCCTATATCCAACGTCTGGACCATGGCTTGGAGGATTGGTTCTATGACCCCTTTCGAATACCCCAAGCAAGTTATCAACGGGTCGTTCCCCCACTGCCCTAATTGCCCTAATTCTAAGGTCATGGGGGATAAGGTGCTGTGCCTCGGCATAATTTTGACTGGAATAATGGCGTGGCTGTGTGTGAACTCCATTAAAGGTGGCATTGTGGTGGTACCCATGATCCATATTAGAGAGAGAAGAAGAATACCTGGAAAGGAGAGGATCCATTGAACCAGATCTTGAGAAAACTCAGTCCCAAAGCTCAAACAAACACTTACTAGTTGCGGATAAAAAGAAATGACGAAATTGAGCCCTAATTTCGCAAACACTGATCTTTAATTCCTCCTTTCTTCGAATCTAGCAGAAGAGAAGAAGAACAATCCGGTGCAACGGAAACCTAACCACCTATCTTCCATGAAAATTGAAAACCCAAGAGAATAAGACTTGGGGTTAAGGCGGCTGCGAAATTCAAATCAAATTCGTTTGCGTTTTGATTCTGATTCATTTTGAAATAAAGGAACGATTTCTTTTGTCCGTAACGAAAGGGCAGATTCCCACGTTCTCCGCGTTTACATCTATGAAGTCAACGGCGAAATTATCCACGAAATTACGGTCCGAAATGATAAATGATTTCGGCCATCTTGATTTTATTGTACGTGTCATTTCTCTTTGTGGTAGAATTTTTGTTTGTCATATTGAAAGTACCCCTCAAGTTTATAAGTAATAGATTCCAGGGTCTACCCAGAATCTAGGGGTCGCACCTAAACTTAAAAGGCTACAGTTCGCATACACGGATGCATCCGTAGCGTGGATGTGAGGTGTGCCTTCAAATTTTATGATTGTATATAATTTTGATGTAAAATATGTTTAAGATTATTTTAAAATTTATTTTTATATCTTATTATAAAATTTTAAATTTTAAAAATAGTTAAACATATGAAAATCTTACAAATGAACGGTGTATACTTACAAATGTTGTAAAATGTACTATGAGATTTAAAATCTTTTTATTTTCATGGTCCTATTGAAATGATCAATCTAAAGGTTTTTCAACATTAAAAATACCTTTTTAGATGATTTTTGAGGTGCATCCAGAGCTCTACATTATAAGGTTGCAACCTTATGTAAACTTTTTCCAAATTAAAATATCTATGGAGTGAACTATATTTAAATGGGGTGGGGGTTGTATAGAGCCTAGGCTCTAAACAATCAACTTAGAGCCTACCTTCAAATAGTATCGAGAAATGTAGTTTCAATACTGTAAATCTTTGTGATAGCCTTAAAATATATTTTCACCTTTATTTATAAAGTTTAATGCTTCAAAAATAGTATAGATCAATAGATCTATGAAAGCTTGAAAAATCTTTAAAATTGACGGTCCAAAAATGTGTTACAAAAATATACTATTTCCAAAACTTGAAATCTATTTTTTTCTCATGTCCATGCATCTTGATGTCGAGAGGATCAATTTGAGGATATTTGGACATCAAAACAACTTCTAGTGAAATTTTTGTGATAAGCTCCAATTTGTTTGTTTAGAGCCTCGGCTCTATATAAACTTTTCCCATTTAAATATATTTTATATAGGAAAGGGTTGGACCACATTTCTGCATGTGCAGTCCAAAAAGTGTAAAACATCCATCTTAAAGATGGATGCAAGTGAAAAGAATAAAAACTAATGATCCAAATATTATCTTGCTAGAATTATTATTTTTAACATTTATTTATTTTTTCATATTCATGATCTCCATGTTAGAGATTACATGTCTTAAAAAATTAAATCTTAAAATACATCTCAAAAATAGATTTATTAAGAGGCCAGCATTTCTAGCTTGGCCATATAGAGACCGGGTCGTTTTATATAGGGTGTCGTTTGTATAGAGCCTAGGCTCTAAACAATCAAAGTAGAGCCTACCTTCAAATAGTTTCAAGAAATGTCGTTTTAATATTGGAAATCTTTGTAATAGCCTTAAAATATATTTTCATATTTATTTATAAAGTTTAAAGCTTCAAAACTAGTATAGATCGACAGACCTATGAAAACTTGAATTTCTTGAAAATTGACTGTCCAAAACATGTTACAAAATACACTATTTTCAAAACTTGAAATCCATTTTTTTCTCATGTCCATGCATCTTGATGTCGAGATGATCGATTTGAAGATACTTGGGCATCAAACGACCTCTTCTAGTGAAAATTTTGAGATAAGCTCAAATTTGATCGTTTAGAGCCTAGGCTCTATATAAACTTTTCCTTTTATATAAAGGGACCCAAAAATTATTACCGGATTTGGACCTAAAGCCAGTTAGATCCGTTTGGACCCCCACTCGAATAGTGTTCGAGTCCAATATTTGGACCCGGACCCGGACCTCGATTGGGTCTATTCCTCAGGTCTTGAGTTGGGTCTAAACGTTCGGTCCGACCTAGGAATCGGTCACTTTATTATGGTTTTGTATATATATAGGAAAATGACCAAGTCTAGAAGGGAATCAACTGTTCCACACAGTAAAACGACAATTCTCTACAGTAAAATGGTGATTTGAACTTCTAGATCACCAATCTGAACTGGTTTTTGGCATGTTCACTACTTTCTCCACACAATAAAATGGCATTTTGAAAATGCCGATTTTAAAATTTGGTGATCTGAATCAATAATCGCTAATTTCGCTCTAGAATTAATCATGACCCAACTAGTTTTGGAAAGGCATTAGTCCAAGCTAATTCTCTCTAAAACTTGATTTCATTGTTTTCTTTTTTCTCGATATTTATTTAAGGAAAATATTGGTGTAGGCCCATTAGCCTACAACTACATATAGGCCCAACAATTTAGAACGTACTGACGGACACGATCTCATTTCCTATTTGAGTTTTTTTTTTTGTACAAATCCAAATCATGTGAAATTTTAGACGTCTGTCCTTCTCATCAATGCATGCCTAATAAAAATATTAAAAAAATATTTCATAAAATATAAATTGATCAAAATACCCTTGTAATATTTTGGGGGTATTTTGGTCAATTTATTTTTCACGAAATAATTTTTTGATTTTTTATTGGATTCTAATATTTTTAAAGAACACATGTCCAAAATTTAAAACGATTTGGATATATATAAAAAAATTAAAATTCAAATATGAAATGCAATCGTGATCATTGGATCTGTCCAGATTCAATCTAGGCTCTTGGCCTATATGTACTTGTAGGCTAGTAAGCATATGCCAGTATTTTCTATTATTTAATATTTTCTTGAGTCCCTATAAATCTCCACCTTATAAACTTATATTTTATTTTTATATTTATTTTAAATTTTAAATATTTCTCTAGATAGTCGAAACAAACCGATTTAGATTGATCACCGATCTAGTTTACAAACATGGATTTGTGGGGTGGATGGTCCACCCACCTACGCAGTTTTGAAACACCCATTGTATAGATCACGTTTCTAAACTTTGTTATTATATTAGCAAATCCTACTCTTTTCTGCGAACTCCTAAAACTGCTTTTGACTTGGTTACGTTTAGAAAGGCAACCCAAATCATCTGAATCGTGCAACACAGGTCGAGATGGGGGTGTAACCTTATCTTCTGTGACTTGCAATCCTTCAGTCTTGAATTCTAAAATTTTCACATCTGTTCATTTTCGCAACTAAAGCCAAATTCTATGTTATCACTTTTCATCAATACTAATATGAAAGATTAATAAATGTAAATACAATTACTCAGATCTTAATATCGTTTTATTATGTTTATTTATTTATTTTATTCTTCCACGAAAAGTTATTTTATCACAAAAAAAACTTATATAGAGAAGTCACCAACATCAGTCTCGACACATCGACTAAAGTTGTTCTTCCCAGTGCTTGACGTTGGACATACTCGAGTTCTTGAAGATAGTGAATGTCCATGTCACATACTTATCAATCTTGAAAGAGGCAAAATAACCAAAAAATAAACATATTTTAAATATCATTTTATTATATTTTCTAAATTTCTTCAGAATTTCCCAAAAGAAGTTAATCTATCCAAAAAAAAAAAGTTAATGTGATCCGAAAAGTCACTAACATTAGTCTCCTCTACTCCAATTGTTCTTCACAGTGACTGACTTTTGACTTCGCTTTGAGTTATTGAAGTTAGTGAATAAGCATGCCATACACCTAAGAATCTTGAACAGAGTCAAAATAACTGAAGCAGCCTCGAAGGGAGAAGCTTCGGCCTTCAGCCTCTCAATTGAACTTTGAAGGCGGGTGGTGACAATGGTAACAGAATCTTGAATCCTTCTCAGCTCATCCAAGTCCATGCCTTCTGCTTGAAAGGTCTCAGCATTTTCAGAATCATCACGGACTGGTTCATTGGTCCCCACTTTATCAGAATAATCAGGATCTGGTTCATTGGCCCCTGCCTTTTCAGTATCATCAGGGTCTGGTTCATTCGTCCCTGCTTTATCGAAATCATCAGGATCTGGTTCACTGGTCCTTGCATTTTCAGAATCATCAAGGTCTGGTTCATTGATTACTGCCTTTTCAAAATCATCAGGTTCTGGTTCATTGATTTGTGTTTCTAAATGCTCTTTTGGATCAGGCTTGAAACCCTCAGAGATGTCCTGAGTATCATCTTGATCAGGTTCAATTGCCATGGCTTCACTTACACCAGTGTCATCAGGATCAGGTTCACTGGTTTTTAACTCATTTCCCAAAACCTTGCTGTTTGTTTCATCTGGATCAGGCTCCTCATGGATCTCATCATCATCAGGATCAGGTTCAGACACATGTTTCAAAATGCCCTTCTTTGTACTGAATTCATCAGGACCAGGTTCTTCTCTTTTCCTATGGTCACACAAATCATCAGGATCAGGTTCTTCTCTTTTCCTATGGTCACACAAATCATCAGGATCGGGTTCTTCTCTTCGCCTGTGGTCAATCAAATCATCAGGATCAGGTTCTTCTCTTTGCCTATGGTCACACAAATCATCAAGATCAGGTTCCTCGCTTATTTTATGGTCACAAAAACCATCAGGATCTGGCAATGATGTGTTCATATACTCCATGATGCTACTGTTTGGGAGGCAACAGTCATCAGGATCAGGATCAGGCTCCTCATGGCCAAGGGTCAGTTTTTTACTTTTCACCGAATCCCCATCATCAGGATCAGGCTCTCCCATATTCACAAAACCACTAGAATTCATATTGGAAGAGTCGATCTCCATAGCATCAGCCTGTTTCTTGGGTTCTTCGGAACCATTATCAGAGGAGTTCTATAATAATCGAATATAGGCAGCAGCCACTGAAGATTCTCGTACATGAATGCCTGGATTAAGACTTCTACCGCCAAGCTTTGGAGCATGATGAACTCTTTCTATCTGGGTTTCCCATTCATAATCATCTTTTGAACTGGTTCCACTCAAGGTATGTCTTTTAGATTTTGTCCAATCTAAAGTGACAGCTTCTTGATTCAGCTGTACACAAGGAATTAAAATATTAAGTAATGGTATTTAATCTAATTATAAATAGATTTAAACCTGAGAAGTCTCCTTGTTACCTGCTTATCAAGGGCATAGAAGTTCGTATCATGTTTAGAGTGTACCATGTGGGCCTAAAAACATAAAAAATAAAATAAAATCAGAAGACAAATATACTGACAAGTAGCACTTATGACACCAATTCAAGAAGATTAAAGATAACTATAGGAAGACATGTTCCAGGATCAAGCCTTACAAGCTCATGCAACAAAGTCTTCTTTATGCTCTCATATTTCCTGAATCCCTTGAGGTCATCTGTACGGAGCCGAAGTGAAATTTCCTCTCCATGATTCTGTAAAAAGATGGATTTTCATTCAAATAAAGAATGATAACCAGACCATTAGAATAATCAATCCAGTTCCTGAAGCTAAATTGAAATAGCTTGAGGGAGGCACCTTGTTAAATCCAAGAATACACTCAGGACTGACCCCAACATAGCCAACTGGAGCTAACTCTGTCATAATTCCTACCCGCCATTTATGCTAATTAACGAAAGAACACTAGTCAGAAAAATAAACATCCAAGACAGACTGTTAATGAAATAAATAGCGGATGACAAACTCAATGGATGAAATAGAATCAGCACCTTGTTCATGATAGCAACAATGCCCGGATCACTAGCAAGCATATGCATTCTTTGTAACACTTCAGTGGGTGGAGGACTCAACTGAAAGGAATTAACAATACAAATCCAATCATTCTCCATGATTAAATGAATCCATGCAGTAGAAGACAAACTGACTATGGTAGTTTCCTTCGCTGGATCTGCTACAATACAAACTTTTACATTGTAAAGCCTATGATAGTAGTATTCCTTTTAAATTAAGATCCATAAAACTGTAAATACCTAAATGTTCCAAATTTAAGAAATATGGTAATACCCAATTAGGCCTAGGGTTACATTTTATACCAAAGAAAACAAGGTATAGTTTTGCCTATAGTCCCCCCAATCGTGTATCGAGGTCACGATTCCGGTTTGGAATCACGATTCTGCATTTCCCAGGATGAATCGTGATTCTTAGAATATAAAAATCATGATTCCAAATTCCTCGAATCTCATTCCAAAAAACTTTTGGAATCCCGATCCCTAGAAGTTGGGAATGTAGATTCCATCTCACAAAATATGTGATCCATAGGTGCACAAGATTGGGATTCATATATGAGACCCTGATCCCATTTTTTAGGAATAGTGAATCATTTAGAAGCTAGATCCACAACATCAGAACCCGGGTTCATAGATGCACCAAACAATGTTTTGATCAACATGGAATCGAACTTCTAATAACATGGATTCAAGATTCAAATGCAAATTCTAGATTTATTGATAGCGATGTCTTTTTGTAGTTAAGTGTCCTCAACCAGAATCTTCAACTTGAGCCTTGCGGGTACGAATGGTAAGTACTTAACCACTTCATCACCCTCCTCACGAAATTAGAAATTCTTTCTCACTTTTGATAGACCATGATGTGTTGAAAGGGTTTTTCAAGCGATGAAGCACATGGCCCTCTAGCAGCTTGAGGTCCACATCATAGAGACTCATTTTTGGGTGAGAAGATGCATATCTTTCTTTCCACAACAAAAGATGCATGAAAAACACATACAACATATTGGTTTGGTTTCTCACTTCCGATAGACCCCGATGTTCAACGGTTTTTCAATAAAGCATCGAAGCATATGATGCTCTAAGAGCTTGAGGTCCACATGTCAAAGACTCTTTTCTAGTTAGAAAACACAGTTCCTTATTTCGTCCTTGAAATAAGCATGAGAAACACGTACGACATATTGTTTTCTTGCAGTTCTAGAAGCTCCTAGAAAGTAGATACATAAAGACATCAATCCAAATAATATAGGAGCCCTGGATAATCGTACTGACTATATGGAACCCGGAATTCAAGCTTATAAATAATATGAAACTCTAAATCTTGTCTCGTTAAAACTTTTGGCATGGTCCCTAGTGGATTGGTGTGTGATTCCTGAATGATAGGAATCTCGACTCCAAATCGATGGAACAGTGATTCAAACAGTATAGGAATCAAGATTCCTATTTTATCAGATCGTGATTCTGGATGGCATTAATCACAGTGGATTGATGCGTGACTCCAAAAAAGCAGGAAACTGATTCCAAATTGATGGAATGCCAATTCTATCAAGATAAGACACATGAATCCTATTTTACTAGATCACAAGGCATTTCCAACAACTATAGTTTTTCCATTCTATTGAGGTATTCAACAATGACCAAAAAAAATATCACAAAATCAAGAATCTTCAATTGTGAAGAATGGCATTTTCTTGCTGTCAGAAAAATTTGTTGCCTATAGTTTGGGGCATGTGGATATCCACTTATCGATCAAAAGGAAAAACAAGGCACATTGATATCCAGTTCATGCTCTTCTTCATAGCAGTCTGTGCCATTCATATCAAATTACTATTTTTTCACCCCAATAAGTATGACAAGGGGTTTCAGCCGGTACCCCACCCATTGTATTGTTTGAGAAATGTACAAAAGGGAACATACAACACTGAAATGTACGGGGCTCTCAAGATCTCCCAACATACAAGTCTCCTCACTTCATCACACAGAATTATATACTCAAAGCTCTCAGTGTGAGGGCCATAACTCCCATCTATTGTAAATGAGCTCAAGATATTCCCTTTTTTCCATTTTGGGTTTTTTTCTTCTTCCTTTTTTGTGTGTATGTGGGTGTGTGGGTGTGGGAGGAGGGGGAGATATGTATATGTCTGGTGTCGCGGTAGGGAGAGAGACCTTCCAAAGTTTGTCAAGGAAGTTGTTACGGAATTTCTTTTGGAACCAGTTTGCTATTAGGCTCTGGGTCTTAAGGCTTGTGTTAAACCTCCACAACATGGTATGCAGGTAATTAACAAAGGTGAAAGATGTGAACAAGTGGTCATAGCTCTTCCTTTCTGATTTGCACGAGTAGCATGCGTTTTCCAATGGGGGTCCCCATCCTTAAAGTCTATCATTTGTGAGCGTCCTCATTTGGTATGCCAATGAAGTAAACCAGGAAACATTAGGGTGGATCAAGTGAGCATCCTCATTTGGTATGCCAACCAAGTAAACCAGGAAACATTAGGGTGGATCAAGCTTTTCCATATTGCTGTTAGGACATCATTGCTGCTCCTGTGTTCGTCAATCACCTCATAGACACTTTCAAGGGAGAAGCATCCATATTAAGAGGGAAACTGGCTGATATCTTTCATCCCATCATTGTACTCTACTCAATGGAGTGCTTTTTTATGTTTGATATCCTGCAATATATGCCTTTTCCCATGAATCTCTCCTTATGTCCTAGAATCCCACAATTGGCATCTCCTAATGTAACTCTTAGTAATTAGTGTCACACACAATATCTTCTCAGCTCACCAGCTTCCATCCCAGCATGACAAACAGGCCTGGTTGATTTCCTTGATTCTTTTGATACCAAGCCCACCTTCATGCTTCGGTTTACAAATGAGTTCCAATTGACAAGGCTTGGATGTTTTTGGTTAAGTTGGTTGCCCCAATGGAAGTCCCTTTGGAGTTTTTTGAGAGCATTGGTTGTGATGGAGGGGCATTTGTATATAGAACACCGGTGATGTACAATTAGGTTGACGTGTGATTTTATGAGGGCTTGTCTTCCTTGGTGTTGAAGGGTTTCAATTTTTCATCCTTTGTACCTAGGCACAAATTTGTCTATAAAGTTTTCGCAAAGTCAGAAGGTGAGTTTCCCTTCGAATAGTTGTAAACCAAGGTAAGTTGGGGGTAGCACCGAGCATTGCAGTTCCAAAAGGGTGGTTTTAAGGGACTGGTAGGTTCATGGGTTACTTTTGCCAAAAGCAAGAAGGTCACCTGCATAGACTGAGTGGAAAGGGGTGGATGTGACCCTCGGAATCTTAGGTGGTAGAAATTTCCCCCCTCTTGCCTCCTTGCCAATGATCTTGCTAAAGCCTTCTATGGCTAGAACAAAGAGATAAGGGAGAGCAAGTCGCTGTGTCTTAACCCATTTTCTTCTTTAAAGTAACCAAAGGGTGGTCTCATTTAGGACAATGGAATACCTAGGGTAAGAGTTGAACAATTTCATCCAATTGATAAAGGTTTCCCTGTAACCATATCTTTTAAGTTCACATAAGAGGAAGTCCTCATTATCCTTGTCAAAAGCCTTATGATTGTAAGGCAGAAGGGGCTTTTTCTACTGTTAGTGATAAATGGATGAGTTCATGGGCAATTACAGCTTGCATAAAGATGTGCCGCCCTTAAAGGAAAGTTCTTTGGTTTGATCTGAGGGGAAAACAAAGACTCAAGTCAGATTACTACTGACATAAACATTACAAGGGAAAATTTCCATCCTATCATGCAAGTGATAGGCAATTTTCATAGAAATGTACATAGTTTATTTACTGGAATAAACTGCATAGGGAAAAACCCATGCAGCTATTCAGTCAACTTAATTCCTATGATAACAGAACCCATGAAATGGCGAGGACACAAATTTCCCAACCTATCATTGAGGAGAAGAAAAAGATAAAGAATCATATTTACCATGTCCATCCCAAAATGGTCTAGCCCTTACTATTCCAATGATAATGAGGAAGGCTAGCAATCTTGGTTGCATTATTTTATTTCTTTGTTCTTATTGAAAGTGGGATCTTTTTGGCTATTAAAGCAATATGCCTTATCCATAAGGAAATCTTTTGGCTCTGCTTGGAATCACATGTTTTCTTAAGTATCTGAATATCTGTAAGGGGTCTTAACTGTAATATATTATGGCTATCTTTACAAAGTAGGCTACTATTCTTTCGATTGATTTTCTAGAAAGATTAAGCAATACACAAACCTGAATTCCTGGAATGCTGAGTGTGCAAAAATCACAAAAGATATAAGGTCCTTGTGGAAGTCTCAATGAAGATTGGGGCCTCCCAAATGTGCGTTGCCTTAATCTCTTTTCCTCTTCATCAAATCCAGCGATCGTTAGATCTGGTTTAGAACTATCATGGGAAACCTCTTCAATTTCATCTGAAAACACTCCCATCATCCGAATAGATTTCCACTGCCGTAACAAAAATAATACAAGAATAAACACAAAGAACGGTTCCATTAATCACCTGCCTACATACTTCCCAATTGAGTACGCATAGAATGTTGTATTAATGGAATTACACATATACCCATTTTCTTGATGAGGGAAAAGGAATTACATAAACATATAAATGGAATTAGAAAACAATGTTCTACGTAAAACAATTATCTTTGACAACATAATCAGCAGTAAACAATCAAATATTCCACAAATCCATTGAGACCACATAAATTAAACAACTTTATCCAACTTTGTAATAAACTCACAAATAAGTCAGTCAGTGCCACTCAAGTTAAATTGCCAAGAAGTGTCTAAAACTATTAGACGCTTGAAACATAAGGCAAATCTACGAGTGATGGATAAATCTACTAAGGAACAATGTAAATACTACTCTAATTTCAAACACTGCAAATAATTTGAACCACAGAATATATATGTTATGTAACTTTGAAAGAGGAAAAAAGAAATACTCAAAGTAAATGGAAAAGAAGTAAACATTATCTAAGGCCCAAGCGATCTGACTACTTTCTTTGAGCGTCCAGACTTTATTACAACTTTTCAGTATTTAAGCTACACCAAAAACATCAAATTGAAAAGAACCATTTAGAGCAAAAATTTAAGATAAATTCCTCTGCAGATATTTGTTTCCTCAAAAAATAAGTCTCTTCTTGTAGTTTAAAGCAATGGAAGCCAATGATTCTGGGAGGAATGGATAGTTTGGAATTTGGTAGCGTGAGAACAAAAGATGTGTGAACACAAGAGCTTATTTATTAGAAAGTTGTTCCTTAAACTACAGTTATGTGAGTAAATATGCTTACATGTACAAATGGCCACAACAAAGAGACTAAACCACCCCTCATTACCAAAATAACCTTTTAATGTGATAAATGGAAATAGAACTAGATATCTCTTAATAGCCCTGATGTAGATCAAGAATGGGTTGATTCAAAAATTTATTATTGTTTTTATTTTTATTTTATTTTTAGAGTTATGGGTGCATTTTTATTTTTATGTTATTAGGGTCAATGGTTAGAAATAGGATTTTTAGGTTAGTTTGATAAAGTATGTTAACAAGTTTAAAAAAAAAAAAAAACAAAGATAATAAGAGTCAATGTTTTTTAGGAAATGTGAGTATTTTTTAAAAAGTTGTTTGAAAGGCTCGTAAGTTACATTTTTTAGAAAGCTTTTCTCTATCACAGTACAGATTGAGGTTGTTCTCCCACTTCTTACCATCTAGATCTTCCTCTAGGATTTCCTTGAAAAAATATGTCAGATCATTATCTTAAAATCATTAATAGTTTGGTTCGGATAAGAGTAATCCCTTTTAAGGATTACTCTAGCGTATGATAGCACTTCCATTTCCATAAAAGGATAACTTAATGAATACTTGGGAGTAGATTACGTAGGTGCTAAGGGAGATCCTATTATGATGGTGGGCTTGTTACTATTTTTACGGGATAGAGTGATTTCCTAGTTTTATGGGATTTTGTAGAGAATATCTTACCTAGGAGAGAGAGAATATTTTCTAGATTGATGGATCTAGAAGGAGAGAAAGTAGGTGTTTAAAGATGGAAAGGAGGGAGTCACGTGAAGTTCAAAAAAATATAGGGAAAATTACGAAAACCCCCAATACTACACTTTCTATGCAACTTACCCACAACCTAATTTTTTCCCTCACTTTTTTCCCCAAAATATACTTTCTATGCATATACCCCCAACTAAAAAATAAATAAATAAATGCCTAAAGTACCCTCTCTTACTTTTACTTTACCCATGCCTCTCTCTCCTCTATCCCACCAAAATAAGGCTCCGACACTGTGTAAGTGCGGTCCGGCAATGGATCAAGCACTCCGGCACTGTGTAAGTGCGGTCTGACAGTGAAACACTCTAGAGTTACAGGGCTCCGACACTATGTAATTGTGGTCCGGCTGTGGAATACTCTGTAAGCACAACACTCCGACACTGTGCAAGTGCGGTCCGGCAACTCTGGAGTCATAAGGCTCCAGCACTTTGTAAGTACGGTCCGGCAGTAAATGTTCTGAAGTCACAGGGCTCCGGCAGTTGCAAAGGGCGGTCCAGCAGTAGAACTTCTGAAGTCACTGGGCTCTGACAATTGCAAAGGGCGGTCCAGCAGTACTTAGTTTCGGTCTGGTAGGTGTCTTAGGGCGGTCTGGCAAAAGTTTATGGAATATTGGATCCGGCAATGCAATGGCACGCTCCGGCAATGCGCAACTGGGGTCCAAAAGTCAACGTCAAATATGGCCAAATTGATTTTTATGTACAGGAAGAGCATTTCCGTCTAAAAAAATGAACTTTTTCCCTTGGGGGGATATTTGCATAGAAAGTTTGTTTTGGATAAAAAAGGACGAGAAAAAGTTTAGTTGGGGGTAAGTTGCATAGAAAGTGTAGTCATGGAGGTTTTTTGTAATTTTCCCAAAAATATATACATCAGGAGATTTTGCGTAATTTTGAGAGAGAGGATATTCTTTTTATTTTATTTCTGATGGCTTGTATTAAAAGGGGGCTAATGCCCATGAGAAACATTATGTTAGAGTGTAATTATTTTATGAAAAGAAACTAGAGCTTCCACTTCTCTTGTTTTACTTGTTGGTTTGATTTTCACTGCATCAAGCCCCTTCATAGAAAAAACTGAAAAGTTTGTTTCCCTAATAACTGTGTCTACGGTCAAGGATTTAGTGAAAAAGTCAGTTTTTTATACTAGTATAGGTAACATAGAGGCAAACTGATGATCCCTGCATGCATTCCCTATGATAAATCACCTTCTACATCAGAATGCTTGGACCTGTCATGAAATACTGAATTGAACAAACTTTGTGGAGCACTATATCTTCATGGAAAGGTAAGCATTCCTATCTCGACACCAGAATTACTAAAACAAGCTCTAAGGCAAACTGTTTCATCTCAAGTAATGAACAGATTATAATCATCTTTAGCATTTAACAAGGATACAGCGCCATGCTTCTTGTGGCACCATGGATTAAAAGGAAGACTAAAGAAGATGCTATAGTCAGTAGTAGATTGACTAATCCCTCGAAAACCGGCTCAATCAAATTCGGCATATGTATTAGTTGGAAATCAGATAAGATAGCATAGGCAAAACATTAATGTTTTTAGACACAGTATACTGAATATTCCAAAGCATAACAGCGAGAGGCAATCTCTCAGGGGACAGTACAAAGCCACCGAAAAAACTAACAGATGCAAAGTCAGGTAAGGTTCAACGTCTGAAATAAGAAGTCTACCAGCTCCACAATCAAATACCTGGCATCAAGTTCAAGTGGAACTCCAGTGGTTGTAGAGTTTGACAAATGATCTCGAGATATGATGTCTATAAATACTTGTGTTGAATAGTTAATGTGACTCTCTATAAAGTAAGATAAATGCCCCATATGTTTCAAAAAAAAAAGTGTTTGAAGTATTTTACTTTTAATATGAGAAATAATGGTCAGGTCATTCCAGTTAATCATTACGCTATGTACAAAGATCAGAGAACAAGAATCTGATATTTGGAATGCTTCACATAAAAAGAAGTCAACACAATGCACTTAAACCACACTTCAATAGGCGATAAGATGTGGAAAATTAGACTTAGGTGGGCTGGTCATGTGCATTGTAGACCTAATACAACACAGGTTAGAAGGTGTGTGCGATTTGGTTCAAGTGGAAGACTCTAAAAGGGCAAGGGAAAGACTCAAAAAGACATGGATAGAAGTAATGAGAAAAGATATGGTGACTTTTGGTCTTACTAAGGGTATGACCCTTGATAGAGAAGAATGGAGGAACATGATCACCTTGGGAATTGTTTGAAACTATATGTAGCCTTCTTTTACTGGCAAAGAGGACTCTGACATATAACTAGGGCTTGCCAATGGATCCTTATACATATGAATGCATTGTTATGCTCACATGGTATCCCATCATCGTTTCATAGCTACTAGTAACAATACCTGAGCACTTGAAAGTTTGGAAATATGAAATAATGTTTCCTATTAATCAATCCGATATTTCAACACAGACCCTCCATAACCAGTTTTGCATTATATCCATAAAGGATGACAAGCTAGTATAGTAATGTACAGTTCTAATGGATGGGAACATATGGGAATTTCTATGTAAAAAAAAAAAAAAGTCTCCAGTATTAGTTGCTCAAGTGCATGGAACTCTTTACAAATTGCTCTTGCCAATGAGCACCATTAATAGCTTTTTCATACCTAGTACAATCCTAAATTGGTATTTAGATCAAGTGTAAATGAAAGCAAAGGTCAGCAATCTTGCTCTGGGCCTCAAAGACTAGACAAACCTGAGGAAACCATCATAGGGTATCTATTAAACACGATTGGCCAAGTAATGATCACGGAGGTTGACCAAGTAAGAATGACCATGCCATTTGACAAGTTGTCTGGCCACACGACTGAATCGAATAAAGATTAAACAAGTTGTGGGCCAACTTGCCAAGCTAGTTCCATGCATGCAAGAAATGCCCTATTACAAGTTTCAAGAATCTGTGGTGATAAGATCCAAAGTATTATGAATAATATACAGGATTACTTTCATAGGTTCCCAAAATTAATCACAAATGAAACAACTTCATATCCTTGTCATTCCTTGGGAACACAGAGAATCAATGAAAGCAATGAAATTACATAAAACAGTGCTTGACATAGTAAACGCATAAGACCTTGTTTGCGAGCGGAGAAAAATGAGTTGGCTCCACTAGTTGCAATTTGATGTACACTCATTGAAGTTTGGCCAATGATATGTTCCTCACTTATAAAGCCAAATAAATGAAAGAAATCCACACAAGAGAGACAATGTCAGGGTAAAAAGGTCGAGCACCTGCTGAGAACTATATATGGATAGGCAGTAAAGATGCAATATAAGATGATGCAATGTAGAGAAGGTTGTTCACGTAGATGAGTACATAGTTAAAAAAACAAAACATTATTCATAGATAGATGGATAGATAATAGGGAATATTACAAAACAAACCCCAAAATACACTATCTATACAACTTACCCCCATCCAAACCTTTTCTCTTACTTTTTTCCCCACAATAAACTTTCTATGCAAAAACCCCCCCAAGGTAAAAAGTTCCTTTTTTAGACGGAAATACCCTTCCCATACAAAAAAATCAATTTGGCGAGATTTGACGTCTCACAAGTTCTACTACAGTAGCACCCTTTGCCACTGCTGGAGCCCTACCGCCGAAGCACCCTTTGCTACTTCCGGAGCGTTGTGTCTCACCAGTTCTACTGTCGGAGCACCCTTTGCAACTGCCGAAGTGCTACTGCCGGAACGCCCTTTCCTACTGCCGGAGAGCCTTTTGCTACTACGGGAGCGCTATGTCCCGCAAGTACTACTGTCGGAGCGCCCTTTGCAACTGCCGGAGCACTACAGCCGGAGCGCCCTTTGCTACTACTGGAGCATTGTGTCTCACAGGTTCTACTGCCGAAGAGAGAGAGGCATGTGGAATAGTGTTAAGGGTAGTTTAGTCTTTTTTTTATTTTTTTGGGTTGGGAGGGTTATTTGCATAGAAAGTTTGTTGTAGGAAAAAAACTGAGAGAAAAGGTTAGGTTGGGGGTAAGTTGCATAAATTGTTCAGTCTTGGGGTTTTTTTGTAATTTTCCCTAGATACTAGCGTTCAGCTTTACAGCCTGGATACAGCTCCATAAAGAACTGGCCACTCCATCACCACAAAGATGGAATACTGAATGATTGTGTAGAAGAGAAAAAGTTAATGAGAGAGGAATTAGTCCGTGCCAACATAATATGAAGTCCCTATGGTTGTACCACTAGTGACCAGAATGAGAGAGAACAGATATGAGGGACTAACTTAATCCAAAGGACTAGAAGCCATTTCATACAAGCAACAAGCTGGGACATGAAAAAAACAAGAAGGTGGGCCACAGCATCCATACATGATCAGCTTAGATGGCACCTCAGATGTCCTGTGTAAACTGAAGTAAAAACATATTTCTTACAACAAATATGCCACAAAAACGTGCATTTAGAGAAAGTACAGGACAACCACAAATCAAATGCGGAACATCAAGCCTTCCAAGGTTAAATCCCATCTAGAATTGGTGAGACCAATAGATAACGATCATTATGACAAAGGGAAGCCACAATAGACAGTAATGAAGACAGTTAAGAAACATCCTTGCAATATTCAGAAAACATGCATAAAGATGACTCCACATTTAAACTCCTGGTTTTGTACCCAAATAACAATCTAATTGCTAAAACAGCTGGAAAAAAACAATAAGGAAAGAGCTTGATAAATATAAAACCATCATACAACACATTACATTCTACAAACAAATAATTGCAACTTAAACAAGCTATATGCAATTGAAACGAACTCAATAACTCCAATAATAGCATGATTAAAAATGAAAGAAATAAGGCAAAGACAAGAAGTAGAGTTGTTCATCAGGTTTACTAGAAGAAAATGGATATATTATCACTGAATCACAAATAAAGTCTTTACCTTGAGAACAGCAGTTTCTTGCAAGCTTAATTTTGAGTGCTCATGTGAGAATGGTAAAAGTAATTTGGAGCTATTATTTGTAGAGCGTGGAACAAGTAACCACATTGTTTCAGGTTTCACATTCGTCACTGTCTGCAGCTTCTGACCAAGCTCTTCAACAGTAGAGCCTGAATTAGTCTCTACAGTGATTTGCTTTCCCTTCCAAATAACAGTGACACTCTTTATATCCTCTTCCTCCATAATATTACTGAGAAAACTGAAAATAAAGCTCAGTATACACCGTGAAGATGTTGAACAACTGTCTTCCTGCAAGGGTATTAGAATAAGCAACAGGAATAATCAAACTAATATCCATGGCTACAATATATAAATTCACGATCCTAGGTAGAAAGAAAGTATATGGTTCCTCAATGAAGCAAAAATAAACTTTGCAACAGAAATAACGTATAAAAATACCTCAACCATATGTTCATAAATTTTCCTTGTGCCAAAACGAAATAATACTTTTAATACTAAAATTACTCATTTACAAAATAGTATCAAAGAAACAGGCAAAAAGAATAGAACCATCAAACAATTCATTAAATCAAGTGCATATGTCAGCAAAACAAAAACAGCTACAACTTGCACATAAGAGTAAACTTCTCATAACAAATTTACTTTATGCCTTCACTCTTTGAATTAAGAAAATAGATGAGTCCTTGTTACACATGAAGATTTTACATGAGAACGAAGATTGATCATTCTAGATGACTAAATACCCACAACAATATGACATCTCACAAAAATGTAGGACAGATCACTCTTTTGAAAAGAGCATTGACTTATAGCATTTGCTAAATGCTAAGCTAGAGATCTAAAACCATTTCCTCAACAAAAACAGTTCAGGAATCTCTCCTCTAAAGAGGCTTCTCACCACAAGCGAAAACCCAAAAATTTCACATGAATTGATTGATTTGGTCAATGGATAGTGTATCAATTTGCAGTGGTTACCAAATCCTAATCTACCCATACTTTAACTCTAGATCAATCAAAGAAGCTTCCAAATCAATCTAGAAGATAAAATCTATGGGTTCTAATCCATATATTAGAAATTCATGGGTTCTGGTCAAAGAATTTTTATTTTTATTTGTGAATTTTCTGATCAAAGAATATTAATTATTAGAAATTTTAACACCAAAAAAATTAAATTCATCACTGATTTTCCCAGCAAGTATTCAACCACAATTTGAAGCCCAAACTCTGGATTATTCTTTTTTGGGGGGAAGTGCCCTAATGTCTAGATTCTGAAACAACCATAGAGATAAGGGTGCATATCTTTGAAGATATCTTCAATTCAAGCTTTGGATCACCCCAAATACACATTTGGGTTAAAAATTACATCATTTCAAAGCTGATTCTGTCATTCAGAGCATTGTTGGAAAAACTGGGTGATCTAACCGCTAACATCCCGATTAGATCAAAACAAGCAACTGGTGATCGACAGGTATTTAAAAAAAAATGTATATAAATTTCTAAAAATAAGGAATTTGGTTTGTAATGCATTTTTTAATATTCTTTACATTATGGTAAAAATTGGTTAGGTCATTAATACTCACTTTAATTCAAAAATCGATTCGTTAAAATCCATTTTTACATTAATTTTCAACTTCATTTGAATGTGTTTTGTTTTAAACATTTTTTATATGCTTTTTATATTTTAGTAGATTTTTTTTTTGTCTTTTTTTTATTTTTTTCAACACTTTTTTTATTTATATTAAGCATTTTTTATTTTTCTAAAATATCTCCACTTCAGTGATAAATTTGGATCAAAGTGGCAAACAGCATTTTGGATAATAAAAGGATATGTATAGTAATGGATATTTAAGAGGAGATGCATGTAAACTTCTACAGATATAACCATGATCCTATCAAGATTCTCATTCAAATAGAGTGTACCCAAAATCTATGATTTAAATCTTCCAACAATTTACATCAAGAATTTAAATGTTTTCCAATATTTTTTCTAAGATCTATAAACCTAGGTTGCAGGGGTAGGTCATTTGGCTGAAGCCACTCATCTAAATTGCCAAAATATCCCCTAACAACCTAGTGATTTAGTACTACTAATATCATAAAAATAATTACATCCCTACAACCCCGAATTGGTAAATACAAACTCGCCATGGCTCCATGCCGAGACTAAGTTACTCAGCTGAGTCCAAGTGGACTTCACAAGGTCTTCTTTTTTTTTCTTTTTTGAACGGCAAGTAAATTTCGCTGAGATAATTAAGAGGTACAAGGGTAAACAAAATGTGAAAGTAAAAGGAGAGAAAAGACGGAAAATTTCCATTAAAATGATACAAAAAAAAGGAAGAACAAAGGAAATAGGTGAGACAGGACGAAAGAGAGCAAGAGTACATAAAGCTAGGACAACGTTGCCTCTTTGGCTAATCGATCAGCATCTCCATTGCGCTCTCTGTTTACATGCCTGAATATTACTTCTCTACTCTGTAAGGCTTGTGTGATCTCATCCATGATAGAAGTCCAAGACCAAGGTATATGTTCTTGGGAGATGCACCATGCAATGACGTTCTCCAGGTCCTCAAACACACTGATATAGAGAAACCAATATGCATCCAGGTTTTGTGCATGTTTTTCCAAATGCCCAAGAATCACTCTAGGTACTTTGAGACCAACTCCCCATCAATCAAATAAAATATTTCAATGACAGGGATGTGTTGAATTTTGTAATTGTCTTCCCCACCATCAGATCTCAGCCTGGCTACGAACTCCTCTGGCATATTTCCGAGAAAGAAATATTGAATTGAAGTCAGAAATTTAAAGCTTTCATCCAACATCTTCAACTTCTTGCATCCAATGACATACATGGACTTGAGATTTGGCATGCTTCCCTCTTTCATTCCTCCCCACCACTGTAATTCTTCCAAGTTATGAAATATGAGAAACTTGAGCTTGGGAAATCCTCCTATTCCATCAGCCCCCATGGTCTTCCCATTATATGCTTTTGAAAGAACTAGAACTGCCAAATTGGGAAGTGATTGTAGAGCACTAAGTGGATCTTCCACTAATGCTGAAGAAATTAGGCATAACTCTGTGAGGCTAGAAAGACAGCATAACCAGTTTGGTAGCTTTTCCAAAACCACATCAGTGAGCAGTTGGGTTAGATGCGGCGGCAAAGAAGGCAATGAATCAATGAACATGGGTTCGTGTTGATCTACAGATAGTAGTACCAAGGTCTGAAGGCGCTGCATTTTTTGAATGCTGGCCCATAACTTCTTCCCATCCTCCCTTCTCACTAGTTGGACATGTAGTCTCTCAAGCTGAACCAAATCTGCCAACTCTTTAACAAGAGCACTGTCAACTCTGATGTATTTTAATGCATGAAGGCTTGTTTTGCCCCTGATACAAACATTAGTTGGAACAAATTGATCATAAAGGAGGTTTGTGTCAGATTCAAACAATTCAGTCATGAATTCCTTTGTGGAAAACTGCCTACGACTTACAAGCAGATGGTTCAGATTTTGCAGGCTCGAGATTGAAGAGGGCAATGACTCCAAATTGCTTCCCATGACATCCAACGTCTCTAGTCTATGAAGCTTTTTCAGTGACTTAGGGAGCTCTTGTATCCCTGTATTCCTCAATCCTAAAAACCTTAGAGGAATTAATTTCCCAATTTCATTAGGTAGTTTAGGAATATGAACACCTCCCATGTCCAAGACTCTTAAAAATCTAAATTTGGGTAGAAAAGAGGATAGAGGATAGGGCAATTTTTCCATACCAAACATGAGTAGGGTGCGAAGGCGCGACTTTTGTATCTGAGTCATGAAGCTATCATGGAACTCATGGATTGAGGTGCGCCGAGTCTTATCATCTAATTTGGTCTCCACACCAGTTATAACTGCCCCAAAATTCTCATTCTCAGAAATGGAGAGAGCAAGTTTTCTCACTACATCATGGACCCGGCACACCTGCCCATTGAAGCGAGTACCCACTACTTGAATCAAGTTCCTAACAATTAACTCCTTAAGATATGCCATTGCTACCTCCTCCCTGGTTAATCCGTGATGAGTTACTACAAATCCTTCTGCAACCCATAACCTGATTAATGTGTTTTGTTTGATCTCATAACCATCTGGTAACAAACAGCAATATAAGAAACAATATTTGAGTAGAGGTGGCATATCATTATAAATCATCGATAAGATCCCTCTCACTCTTCTGAACAAGGAATTGTTAGCCAACTCCCAGTTGATACTCTTTAGCACTTTGTTCCACTCAGCCACTGCCATCGCTCTCTTGGATATCATGCCCCCAATAGCCACGATTGCCAGTGGTAGACCCTCGCAGTTATTCACAATAAGTTTTCCCACCTCTTCCAATTCTTGAGTGAAATTCTTTAGATCGTTTTGCCGAATCGCCGTGTTACAAAATAGGGTCCAAGCCTCCTCATCTGCCAAGGGTTGAAGGTTATGCACATGGCTCTCTATTTGTGTCAAAGAAGCTACATCCCTCAACCGAGTTGTGAAGACAATCCGACTTCCATGTTCACAATTTGGTAGAGAAATTCTTACACCATTCCAAACATCTTCACTCCATACATCATCCAACACAACAAGATACCTCTTCTCTTGCAAGTACAGATTAAGGTATCGATGAAGCTGCCTCTCGTCCATTGCCTCAACGGTGATAGGAATTGCTTCTTTTTCATCTTCATAAAAGCCATTTATTATAGCTGTTAGAAGTGCTTCTAATGTAAAGGACTGTGATACACTCACCCATGAACGGCAATCGAAGTGCATCTTAATCTCTTCCATGTTATAAACTTTCTTAGCAAGAGTAGTCTTCCCTATCCCACCCATCCCTACAACCGAAACTGCCTCAAGTTTTGAACTTCCATTTAGCAGCCATCCCACCAAAATCTCCACATCACTTTCGATACCTACAATACAGGCTTCCTCAAAGTAAGGATAAGCTGCAACTGGATCTTGATTTTCTAAACCTGAAGTATCCAGAGTTTTATCATCTTCTTTCCTTTGAATGTCAAAAGTCCTTCTCCTATCTGTAATGGCACGAATACGTGCCTTAATGCCTTGTATCTCGGTTCCAACTCGATGGAGAATTATGAGCTTCTTCAGCGAAAATCGGTGTTGCGGCTCCATCTTGATGACAAATTCATCAAGGATATCCTCAACATCATAGACGACATCTCTTACTTGCTCCACCCAAATTCTTATGAGGGGTTCTTTAGTTTTCCTTCTACCTGCATCCTCCAAGAATGCACGCATGGTGCTTAGCTCATCCCTAAGCCAAACGATGTCCTTGTGCACGCCAGAGAGGAGCCTTGCTTCTTGGGTTATAAGTGAATCCAATTTCTCCAAGAAGAATGTCACTGCAGCATCTGCCATCTCTAATCCTCTCGAGAATGGTTATGGTTAAAAGACCTAGGCTTACAAGGCACTTCTATTGCTATTACTAAGATATTGAGTAGGCCTAGGGAAGATGAAACTAAGGAAATTGATTGAAATTGAAAATTGCTAAGACCATGTAACTACATACAAATTGCAAATGGTGGCCAAAACATCATAAAATAGATACTGGTATCCTAATTCCACACATGTTTGGGTGACTTTGGACGGCAGTCCTAGCGATATTTCCCTCAGTATAATTTTAGACTGTGGGACATAATTTTAATTGCTTAGCTTCTATTTGGGGTTGTTTTCAACACAAGCAGGTTTCAAAAAGGGATGAAGACATGAAAATGCTCCTGCTAAAAAGAGCCATAATTCATGTTTAGTGGTCCATTCAAACAGATCCTCGAAATGAAATGAACTACCCCGGTCTTTTTAGAGTGCATATATTGTGCTCCAGCACGACCGTACATTGCATCTACTCCCACCAACACCTAGCCAGGTAACTTTTTTTTAGTATAAAATTTTGAGAACCATATAGCAATTATTAGATGATTATTTTTTAAAGAAGAATATGAGACGCTTAGATCTAGCCCTTTTAAGATTGGATGGTCTCTATTCAATCTTTAGGCATTAGTGTTTTTTTAGTACATAGAGTGTTTGTTATAAAAGAAAAAATTTGCTTAGACTATTCCAAAGATCATGACTCCAAAACTTGAGATGTAAAAAGTATCCCTAGGTTGCCCAAGGGAGTAAATAGATAGTGCACTCCTACGGAGTAGGAAATCTTTTGGAGTCTTTTTAATAAAAGGGGTCCTTTAGGAAGAGATGATTTATCTTTTGTACATGATTCTCACAACTATTCACACTCATTAAATGTCAAATTGGATGGCTTGGAGATGCGTCACGAGGTCGAAAAATTATTTTTTTAAAACTCTATGTCTATTCAATGACACCTTTACAATTACTCATTTTAAAATTTAAGGGCCACGAATGATTATACCCTCTCACTTTATAGACAATCTCTTTGTAGAATGGAATACCCCTAGAAAGAGAGACATGACTTTCATTGGCCTTGTGAACACAACTTTAGAATTGGTCGCTGTAGAAGATAAGGGTCGAAAGGACGTTGAGGGGAAGAAGGGCATGTTTGAAGTCTACATGAATATGTGACACCTCTTCGTGGAACACATGGTAGTCAAGGTCTTCCCTTTTATATTTAAGGAAAAAATCACTTGAAACAGCCCTTTTCCAAAGCCTTTTTAAATCACTAAAAAAAATGCTTATCGTGTTTTACGCTTTTATCCCATTCAAATAGTCAATAAAATTATGACCAAAATACCTTTTTTTTTACTTTGTACCCAAGTTTTTATAGTACCGATCCAACACAAAACACTGTCGGACCGGCTTCATTCGGCACTATTTTGGTTAATGTGCAGGACCGGTCTGGCACATTTTGGTATCAATGTGGCACATGTTTTGTTGGTCTGACACATTTTGGTGTCGGTCTGGCAGTTGGACCAACACTATGAAATCAATGTGTTGGACCAGTCTAGCACATTTTGGTGTCGGTCAGATACATATTGGTGCCAGTCCGGCACACAAAAAAAAAAAAAGGATGCTGTAATCATTGGTCAAATAAAGGTATTTTAGTCCAAAAGAATACTTTTTTTCAATCGGGGGTAATTGCAAAAGAAAACATTGTTGGAGTTTTTTTAGTGATTCAAGAAAAAATTTAAAAGCACGATGTTAAGAAACTTGAGCTAAGGGGGGGTTTTAGGAATTTTTTCAAATTTAAGGAACACATTATGAAAAAATAATGCCAAGGAAACCTTCAAGAAGCTACCCATAAAGCAAAGACTACAAATGTATGAAAAAACAAAGCCAATGAAACCTTCAAACAACCCGCCCTTTTTCCTTAGAGGGTCAATCAACTATAGTAGATCACCTGTGAAGTTTTGGATCCTTAACTGATCTGCAAGATGGTCAATCAACTATACTAGGTCTAGAGAAAGGGGCTGTGAAGTTTTGGATCCTTAATTGATCTCCAAGATGGTCAATCAACTATAATAGGTCTAGAGAAAGGGGCTGGGGTCGTGGTGGTAGCACCCCCACACCTTAATCACCACATTGTGGTTTCCATTCCTACTGACACCACTTCATTAAACACATCTTTTTTTTATTTTTGAATTAATTAGTGGCTTCAATGGGAATGGAAGCCACAATGTGCAACTAAGATATGGGGTGTGCTACCACCGCAACCTCAACCTCTTTTCATTGATTAGAAAAAATAAAAAACTATAATATCAACAAGTCTTCCTAAATTACACACCACTTGAAATCTAAAGTAACCCGACAAAAAAAATGGAAAACTAGTAACACCAGCCGAGGGAAATCACTGATTCACAGGGTCCCAATTAGAAACTACAAAGTAGATTAATTTCTTAACCACAACTAATTAGAAACCACTAAATGATAATCGTTTCCCAATCTTCATATCAAGCAAGCCCCAATGATCACCCCTTTTGTCCTATAATCTCCTTATTTCCACGCCCTACATCAACTCCTCCTAGTTATAAAATATCGTTATAAAAAATGGGCCGACCACTTGAATAGTCATTACCTCATTGGTTGGATCTAGTCAAAATTGTATTGATTGCCGTTAGTACCTGTTGGATCGGATGTGTGTGTGTCTGAAGAACAGTTATAAAATATTAAATATATTACAAAAAAAGTTGCCCTACATTTGCATGTACAATGGGTTAAAATTGGCCATACTAATAGGCTAAATCTAGATGATCATTGATTTTGGCGAGTTTTTTTCGAACCTAATTTTTGTTTTAGTCTAAACTGACACTGGTCCATAGTCCAACTGTAGGACCAGCCTCTCAAATCCTGTCCTAATAACATTACATGGAAGAATTAGCTCTAACAAGTTGAGTTCAACATATTGAGCATAAAGGTCCCTATCCTTTACTGCAAGTCTTTTGTTGTAATCCAAGTTGTAATTTATAGATCTTCACGACCTCTATCTCAATTATCAAGCTCCAATAATCAAATAAATCAACTAAGAGGTGTTCTTGATGTTCTTCCTCATTCTGACTATATATCAATATGTCATCAAAATAAACCGCAACAAAGTGCTGAAGAAAATATAGTACATGGCCCACACGTTTGTATAGGCCAAACGGCATGACCATTCACTTGTACACGCCATCTTTGATCTCCAGAGTTATTTTTCTTTCATCTCCAAGACAAATTTGAATTTTAACACTCAGATCCCACCATTTCACATGGTGGTCCTTTGTCGATTCTCCATGTCTCCACACCCAAACATTTTGAATTGATATTAGATTTTTTCCATTCAGCATCTATGGTGTTTGAATCCGATCAATTTAAGAACGAGCCTCATGTCACACATCAAAAAAGTAGGCAAACTACAAAAAAGAGTCAAATTGTCTTGATAATTAAAGGTCGGTTATTGTAGACTCTCCCCCCCCCCCCCCCCCGCCCGTCCAAAATACCCCTCAATCTGAGGATACCATCATTAGACCGGTTTTAATTTTTTTACTTGTCTTCATTGTGTCTTATGTTTTAGGATAGTTGGTGATCGGTCTGATGTCCCCATCCTCGGACTGCCTAGATTGTAGTGTTATACTACATTATAGGTGACTACGGACCGCCTGTAATGTGATGTAACATTATAATATAGGCAGCCCAAAGATGACTTTGGACCACCTGTAATGTAATGTAAGACCACAATGTGGGCAATCCAAGGATGGGGATCTCAAACCAGTCGCCAGCTGTTCTAAAACATAGGACACAACAAAAAAAACTAGAAAAAAAAATTTAAAACTGGTCCGGGGATGGTATCCTCGGACCGAGAGGTGTTTTTTGAGATAAATTTAAAAAATCTGCCGTAGTTGACTTTTTTGTAATTTTTGAGTCAATTCAACTCTTTTTGTATTTTGCCTATGTTTTTTGTGTGATGAGTGAACATAATTGGCTCTTTAAGAAACTACTAGATCTCTTCCCATCACTGGCAATAACTGTTCATTGACCTTGTTGTTGTCAAACTTCTGTTCACTTTTAATGAAGGGAACCATGGCCTCCACCTCACCATGGATTAAGGTGTAAGTTATCCCCATTATCTCAAACAACTTTCTCCCATTCATTTGGTACTTCATCAAAGATAGGATCACCCAAGAGATTAAGGAGGGGTAATTCAAACTGAAGATCTGGGAATACCCTTACCTTCTTCCTCAACTTCATACTGTCCCTCTAGATATTGTGAGGGAACACGAGATTCCTCAATAACTACATTGTAAGCAGCATCATGTTGTTGAGCTTCATTTTCACTATTAATGATTTGTTCCTTCTACACATAATCAACAACTTGTAAAGTCACTTTAAGGCAATTAATGCTTGAGCGGTTGCTCATTTCTATTTTACTTACATACTTCCTCGAAACAAATATGGATTTTTCAAATTGCTCTAGTTCAGGGTTGGGAAGCCTAAATAATTAGAGGCAATTAAATAATTTAACCTCCAAAAGGCCGCAACCAAATAATATAACAATACCTTACTTGTCCAATGTTAAAAATAAGGAGCATACTATTAAGGGTCCTTACAGAGGACAAATTAATGGTATTTATGTCATTTGACATATGAAATGCATTTGGATGTCAAATAACAAAAATACTCTAGTTTTTCCTTATTACTGTCCTGCATAGTATGCTCCTTATTTATAACCCCGAACAAATATAGGTAAATTTGTCATTTGGTTGGGGCCTTCTAAGGGCCAACTTATTTAAATGCACTTGATTGTTTATGCTTCCCAACCCTGAAAAAGAGCAATTTAGGAAAAAAAAAAATTTGAAAAAGTAGCTAAGTGAAATGAAAATGAAAATGAAAAAGCAGTCCCTCAAATGTTAATTATGACCATTTGACGCTTTTCATGATTTTGTAATGTATTTAAACCCCTTAAATGATATTTTTCCAAAATGTTAAATGTAGAAAATAAGTAAAAACTATGCAACATAAATTAGAAACTGTTGTATACTCTCAAAAAATTTGATGCAGTAGGGGTGCTTCAATCGATATAACGCATGTAGACGGTAACCCCTTAATAATCTTTCTCGCTTCTTTTTGTTTTTTCTTTAGTAGTTCAGTGGTAGAATTCGAACTTGAGATGTTAACCCCTTAATAATCTTTGTCACTTCTTTTTATTTTCTTAGGTATTTGAACTTGGAACATAATGTTACAGTATTGACACATGTTATAATGTCAATGTATCCTCAATTATCAACAATTTATGCTTGGTATATCCACAATTAGTTTCAACCATCCTTTTGACGGTTCACACTTAAGGATAAATGGAGCATGGCTGCATATATCAAATTATACATTAAGAACCAAAAGGTTAAGCCATGCTGCATATATCAAATTATACATTAAGAACCAAACGGTTAAGCCCTCTTTACATGTACGTAATTCATGCTCAGGTGAATGTCAAATGGTAATAAAATGCCAATAGCACTCACGATCATCATATAATCCCTCTCTCTTTATCTTATGAACTAACTTTGGAATATTTATTTCAAACAAACATGGTTTCATCGTATATACAAACCACAAACGACGTCTCATTGTACAATAAAAACAAGGGTGGCGACGACCCTGAGCCAGGCCAGTCTAGCCCTGGCCCTAGCCCCGACCTTGTTCCCATAAGGCCTGCCCTTGCCCCATTAAAGCCAGGCAGAGCCGGTCCAGGCACCCAAACAAGTGAAAAAAAAACAAAGAGGGCCCAACCGGCACTAGCCCTAACCCTAGCCCGGCCTTCAAGCGACAGCTTGAGGCCCAAGTTCTACTAAAAAAGAGATCGAGCTGCTGGCCCATTGCCATCCCTAAATACAAATCTTTGTTTTTTTTGGATACCATGATGTGGTAACTGAGTGTGGAGATGCTTCCACCACGACACCAACCCCTTTCCTATCCCTAAATACAAATCACTACAGTATTAGTGCAATTTTCTTTTTGCTTTCCATGTTATCTTCTCTATATTTTAAGTACCGGTTCAAATTCGTTAGAATTACTCATCCATTTTTATTTGATTGCCTTCCACATTGCTCTCCCGAGTGGCTCATCTTTAAGCGTCATCCATTCCATCCATTAGCTTATTTTCCTTAAAATTTTCATCAGCACTTCATTAATTTATTTTTTTGGATTTTATTTTAAACTCATTATTCCTATTCCTCTAATTTTTTAATAGGTAAATATATTCTTTAGTTGGTATATGAGCATAAGGTCCCCATCACTGATAGTACCGTACATAAGCCCAAGGGCTTGCTTTTGATGAGTATGCCTGTTAAAACAGTATCAAATCTAAATCATCTAATTAAAATGGACGGTATAGATTACAACATTACTTCTTGCTTCTAAACTTAAGGTTGCACCTTGTATGAACTTTTTCCTTTATATAAGGGTGTCTATACAATTGTTTGTGGAAACAAATGGAATGGTACATTTTATCCTACGAGCAAAACACCTAGTTAGGGGGGTTTATGGCTTAGAATTTTTCAAAAAATCTTTCATTCACCTCGTGATCAATAAAACAAAAAATATTTGAAAGTGTTAAAAGCCTCAGTCTTATCATCCGTGATGATAACAAGAAAAAGATTTTGAGCTCTTACAACACTAGATCTGATCCACCATAAAATTTGCATTCATGAGGCAAAGGAGAAATTCATTCATAACATTTTTTAGCACCTAATCAATTTTTTTTTTCATAAGTGACCATAGAGATGAAAAAGGATGATTTGAGAGCTTGTAGAGTCACACAAATCCCTCAATCATGGAGTTTTTGCAATAGGACCCAATATACAAAGTGGTCCCACCAGGACCATCAAAACTTTTTCCTTTATTTCCACAGGGGTGTTTGTCTCGGACATTGCAGAAAACGGGTGACAATTTTTTATATTTTTAAAATAGAGGGGGCAACATGAGACATCAAATTTGTTGGATTTCTGAGAAATAGTCAACCTGTTTCATATATGAAAAAGGATGGTGAGGGTGTTCCACATGATTTACGCGGAAAGTATGGCATTCTGCAGAATGCCTATCTCTTTAGTTGATGACAGAGACAAAATATGTGGGGAGTGGTTGTGTAGGAAGGGAGCTAAGTTTGGTGGTACATTGAAACAATATGCAAGGGATGATCTCGCTTTCCCCTTGTGCTTCAAGTCTTCAACCTCATACAATGATACCAAAACATAGCTTCAACTGATTTACCAAATATAAATACTCATATATACAACATGCATCACAAGTTCACAACATGCATCGCTAATACACAAGCACAGACAGGCAGGACGCATTGAGGTCGAATTTCCCAAATAACAAATTATGAGGGCCATACACTTGCATTGCATGAAGACAACTACATCCCTCTATTGGGGCACACGTTAGCAAAGTGCGATGGATCACCACATGAAAAGCACCTCCTATCAGAGACAGGCTCACCTGTTGCTGTTACAAAGGTTGCAGCCCCACTCCGTGCACCCCGTCTACCGCGACCCCTGCCTGCCTGACCGCCTCTTACACTAGACCTGTTCCCATTCACACGTGAAGCTCCTCTATTGCCGCTTCCGATTGCATCTTCCCATCTGTTCCCATATTGCCAAAAGTAAACTCAGTATCAGAGTGCTAGTATTGGAACCAAATGGAAGAAGGTTGAGATCTTAGATGTCAAAAGTTCAAAGAATATTGCTTTAGGCATTTGGTAGAGAATAGAGAACATGTATAACTATTCACAAGTCGTGCTAAATACTACTCACTTGAAATCCAACATCAAACAAATCATTTCTTGGTTCTAGTTAAATAGAAGATAATGTAAGAAGAATATTAAACTGCAAATTCAATGCTAACATATACAGTATTGGTTCGTTGTTATACTACAATTAGGTTGCTTTGTGGAGAAATATGGATTCTCGACAAGGTCATGACCTGATCTTCATAGAGTTGAATGAAAACCAAGTCCCAGACATATCTGAATAAGAATAAATCAATACAGTCCAGCATGCATTTCATTGCAGCATTTGAAAGCCGGACATGTGACTCACCTCGGGACCCTGGTAAGTACTGTTCAAGTACCATGGGGCTCGTCCAAGTTTAACAATTTTAAAACCCAAAAGTGTTGTCATTGAATAGGCATGAGTTGGCTTGCCAGACTCAGACTCAAAATTCTAGCTAGTACTGATCTGAGGCCAGTTTATAAATGCTGCTTAGAAAGCGAGAAAATACTACAAAAAAGAGAAGCTCACATACCCTGTCTCCCAAGTAGAGTTCCAAAAAGCACTGGGCAGAGCCTAGGAGGGCTCCAAGGCGACCACCTAGAAGCCGGGCGACCCAGGTTCAAAGGGGGAAGGGGTGTCCAATAATTTTGTTTTAGGTCCAGTTTTTGTATAAAAAATGCATATTCATGTGTTTTTTATAATCCAAACAAAAAACAACCAAAAAAACCCCACCCGATGGGTATTTTTGCACCTAGGTGGGTGCGGTCCCCTAGGTGGTGCCAAAGGATGCCTGTCTTTAGTTGGTATGCCCAGGCAGCCCTAGCCCTGGGCAGACCACTTTTGAATTAATGCTCCCAAGAGGGCTCATCTCTCTCTCTCTCTCTCTCTCTCTCTCTCTCTCGCAGACAAATACACACACATATACACATGCACACAGTGGGAATGATTTCATGCAACCGTTTTATAGTGATATAATGAAACACACCTTCAAAAACATGTTAGGTGTCATTGTTTGGCCCGAACTTTTAAACACTCTTTTTATTTTGATAACCAATCTTAAAACCAATAAATTTAAAAAACACACTTTCCATTCGATGGGACGATCAGATCTAGGCCTTAGGGGGGACAATTTTCATTCCCAATTAAGTAGATGGCCATATCATGCTTAGATGAACAGTTCTAAGGAAGAACGAATTTAATTTGAGCTCTTAACAGCCAATATCTCAATATCTTCCAAGTGGATGGTTGGACTTATTATCAGAGAGAAACTTATTTTGACATTTTCTTATGTGAAATTCAATTTTCTTTTTGGGATTTATTGTTGGGAATAATGAGAAAAGATATCGGGATTCATGGCCTCATTGAGGGTGTGGTTCTTGATAGAGCGGAATGGCAGATCAAGATTCGTATAGCCGATGCAAAATAGTTGGGAAAAGGTACTGATGATGATGATGATTGTTGTTGGGAACTTGGGATAAAGAGAGTGCGGGCAAATTTAAACTCATGCAAATGGCACAAACATGGTTTCTTAAAAGAGCAGTTTTTTATATAATAATGAGATGGCCACAAACATGGTTTTAATAGAGCAGTTTCATTATACTATAATGAAATGGTCACTCCCTTTCACACACACACAAACAGAGATTAAGATTACGGTGAAAAACCCTAATATCTTTATGAACAAGATTACATTCATGTGAGCAAGTGTGAAAACAGCAGACAAATAGAATAAACATTTTGCCTGTTCATGAGGTTTAGATATTTGAAGGCATCAGATTGTCCACATCCTAGGAACCCCTGAACCTTAGGCTTAACTATAGAGGGGATGAAGACTCACATAAAGAAGTTGCATTCCTGTCTGTCACATTTGTAAAATCTTCTCCCCCTATTATTTTCTGTATTAGCAGTACGCACAGTGCATGGCATTTGACAACTTTCACATAGGACATCAGCTCCTCCTGCATTAAAACATTTCCAACCAACAGTTCAAAACTAATTCACTATATTGCCTGTATGAAATATATGTATAAGAGTGAGTGAGTGAGAGAGAGAGAGAGAGAGGCACTAATTCAAGTAGGCAATACCAGAGTTCGAGTTTCCGTGGCCGGGTCTCTGAGCATCTTGAGAGCGTGAAATCTGAGGACAATCATTGGAAGAATGACCTGACTGCCTACAACGCGCACAAACTACTTGGCTTGTGTTTCGTCTCTGAGCACTGCCTGAGAATTGAGTGGGCTGTCTACCTCTTGTTCCTGATCAATTGGCACATATAAAAACCTCAAAATAGAGAAATAAAGATTATAATCCTGATTCTCCAAGGACTTCAATAATTAGAATTTGACAGTGACTCCAAGCTCATATTACAAGTGATGATATCGGTGTTCCATGGTCATATAGTGACATTGGAAATCTCACAGCAGAACAGATGCTTTACCAGTAAGCAGAATTCTTCAAAACCATACTTTTGCATCTCTTTGGCAAAGCCAATTGTTTTACAGGTGAAAAACTTGGAGAATTCAAAAGTAAATTTAGCGAGTACTTTGGGGGTCATCATTATACATAAAGGATAATTGTTGCAACAAATTAACCCATAGAGGAATCCATGCAGTTATTTGGTTGGGGAAAATAAACTGCAGACAAATGAAAAACATAATTCTTATTGGGGAAAATATCTTTAAAATGGTCCAACCACCTCAAAAAATCAATAAGGTGGCTAAATCCACAATTTTACCAAGTAGTTACTTTAAAAAAATCCTTTCATCTAGGAACCTCCTCAAAACTTTGTTAAAAAGATGCCAAATTTGCCCTTGTTCTAACCCTGAACAAGTAAGGGCATTACGATAACTTCACCCAATTAAATCACCTAAGCCAAATGACCTAAATACCCCAGCTTGTTTTTATTCCAAGCCTGGAAAATGTTTTTCATCAAGAAATCTTGTCATGAGTTTGGAAACTAGAACAAGCATGGGCATTTTGGCAAAATGAACCTGCTGAAGGCACTAGTTAAAAATAGTAAATACCCTTGCTTATTCCAGATTCCAAACCTGGAAAGGGGCAGTTTTTGGACTTTTCTAAAAAGAAAAGAAAAGGGAGTGCTACCTAAGTGAAACGTTTTATTAGGAGGAACCTCTTTGCCAGTAAATTAGTTGGCAACCACCTCAATGACTTTTTCCCATCTTATTTCCATTGCCATTGGGTTTATTTATAATTTACTCCTCTTTTCGACTCTACAATAGCTCTCATATATTTGAAATGTAAACAGCTTAATACAAGTTTATAAAACAAAAAGAACATCTTATTCAGCGAATTGCATGTGCTAGACTGTTCAGCCATTTACTTGTCCTTCAAGGATAAAACACATTATAACAATGTAATCATAAATATGACGAGCAGACTAGATGACTTACAAGAATTCTTACTTATAAATTGAACACTAACCTGAACCACTAGAAAGATTGCGAGGTCCTGTTCCACATATCTGAATCAATTCTCTTAGAGTCTCGTCGCAACCACCAATGCAACCTGGCAGCATTCATCGATTGTCTGAGAGACCTGAATTCATGCTGGTGTCTAACACATGTCGAAATTGCCTAGTACTTCAGCACAAAGACTCAATACAGCAAGACAAGTCTGTATTAACACTTTCAAATAAAATATTATTTTTAAAAATTTATAAAAAAAAACCTTTTTATTACACTAATGTGTGGGAGGAGTGGTGGTAACGCATTAGGTTTTGCCACAGCAGGTCTCATTTTCGAGCCACAAGGCACAAGCCTGGCCTATTTACTATATTTTATTACAACCCATGTTTGAAAGTGCCGACATGAGACATCAAGCCACTGATATCGCTCATAGCACCCTAAAATGTCATATTTGAATCATGATATATAAAAATATACACAACTCCAATTGAATAAAAATGTTGCAGAAATATGTAGAAATGGAAAGGCCAAATGTAGGACTTTGGTGCCCAATCAACCTGCCCATATATCAAAAAATGGACCGAATAACATCCATGAGGTGTCTTACACACTTGAACTTGATGCTCAACAAATATTTCTGAGATATTGTCTCTGCTTTTTTTTCTTTTTGATAGTTCATTTAGACATGCTTTTCCATTTATATTTCAAGGTATCCTGAATGCTCCCAATGGGTTGATAAACCAATGTCAATGAATCATGATACGAGGCTTCAGAAAATACACAGAAAACTACTGAAAATTTATAATATGTGGGACACTTCAAATTTTGAAAGCATTTCAGGCAACTCTTAAGATTATTTGTGATATTTCATTATTTCTAATGCATTCAATAATCTAAAATTATGTTTATGGGTATGTTCTTGTACCAACATTTTAAGAACCAGTTGTTACATGTATATTTTATCATTTATGTCCAAGGCAACATAAACTAGATCTGCCTAGAAGCAGCACTTTACAGTTTACCACTCTATCAAAACCCCATTCAATGCAACCAAGGACTGAGTCAAAGATTGGCAGGTATATAGGAAATGATTCAATTTCTTTTGACATTTCCTTTGAATATTTTTATACTCAGAACCTTTTCATCTAAAAAGGTTTTCCTTCCTTCTGAAAACGTCTC
Source organism: Amborella trichopoda (assembly GCF_000471905.2). The sequence goes on along the minus strand of NW_006495314.1, from coordinate 278,166 downwards.
TCAACAGTTTTTACACTAGCGCAACACCATTTTTCAAGAAATAAACAAGCATTTCATTTCTTCTGAATTTACCTTTTATACTCAATCGATGCCATCTTTTATATATAAACAAGTATTTATAAGTCTCCTGCAAAACTCCCATGCAGGAACTGCAGAAAAGTGGTCCTATGTAAGCTCAAAATGACTTAGTTCACGTTTTAGGAACCACTTGCTTGGACTTCTACCACTCGTGCTTTTATTTTGATCTTTTATCAATATCCATGTAGGCAATCCAAGCAAATCACTGAGACATTAAAGCGAGCATCCCGAACATAAATTTCAAGTATATGCTGGAAACATGCCTATCAGAGAAAGAAAAGCATTTGCTGGAAACTTCTAGTTCTACACTTACCCAAGTGTTCTGTATCAAAGTTGGGGGGTATCTCCATCCTGCGGAACTTGAACTGAATCTTGAAAACAGGTTCTAGAAACAAATATATTTTGAAATAGAATACAGCATCTCATGAGAAGAGAATAGGATCACAGAAAGTTACAGAAGCTATGCAAAACTAAGAGTTTAAACAACAAAATTTGCAAGTCAAATCCAGTGTTCAGAAACCAAATTATAGAACCTGGATTGCACACATTGCAAACATGTTCAGTGACCAGTGCTTCTGATATTGCTCCAGGAAGCCACACAACATTCCTGCACTATTTACGGTACAAAACCATCTCAGGATCATATGGCTAGGTATGTCCACACCATTACGTATGCATCATACATAATAAAACCCTTAAAAAAGAGATGTATATATTGTTGATCATTTTCCAAAACTTGAGGGCTATTTCAATTTTTCTTAGCCTTTTAATTCATGTATATAAATGAGCTAAAACACATGCTTGCATATGCATCCTTCTTACCCTTTTATTCCATGAATAACAAATATAACTGATAATCGCAAATCCATGTTACATGGACAGGTATGGGTGCCTTAGGTCAGACACATACTATCACGGATACTCAGAGGATTCCCATATATGAGAAAGTATACAGTTGACTTATTGGACAAATGTGGGCTATTGGCTGCCGAGTCAAGTACCTCTCCCACTGATGCAGACCATAGCATGTTATTTGATAATACTGCATCATATATCCTTATGTCATATTAGATACATGATGACATTGGGAGAGCTCATCTAATTGATATCAACTAGACCATGCAAATCATATGCAATAGAGGTAGTAAGTCGATTTACACAGAACTAACAAAGAAATGATATATGGTCACATGGACATTCCGAAATAATAAGTCCCGCCCAGCAAAGGGCATATCACTTTATCCCTCATCATCATTTTGCAAGAGTGCCTTTGTGGATGCTGATGGAATCACAATAGCATATCTGTCTCTGGATTTTTTATTTACTGGCAGCAATTTTGTACATTGGAATAGCAGGAAAACTATTGTGCCAATATCTAACTCAAAAAAGGAAATATTAGTTCTTTTTACCACAACAGACATGGTGTAGATTAGTAATAGCTTTGGAGAAATTAGGACATCTGCAGATTTCGTAAAGACAGAAGTACTAATTTTTTTTTAGTGAAGTTTACTATAATTGCATTAATAATACGTAAAGATTACAAGACAATCGAGAAGTATGGGGACCCCTCAAGGTCACACGATACATTCCCAAGAGAAAAAATGGTGACCCCAAAGGGTCACTCTATACAAGCCCTAATGGGACCAAAATGTACAAAAGGGAAGAGGCTATTAAGAGGATCAGCGATGATGAAGTGAGCACACAAAAACTAGTTCCCCTTAAAGGGGAGTTGGAAGAGGCCCCTCCTTTGCCAAAACATCAGCCTCTGAATTGGCTTCTCTGAAGACGTGGCTCGAAGTAGTGCTGACATTCCTGGTTAGGGGCACTATCTCTACGAAAATGTCATCTAAATGCCATGGCTAAGGCAAGCAGTTAGATGCCCAGGAGATGATGTTCTTAGTATCTCCTTCAACTGTCAGATTGGAACTCCAAGAGGGTTCAAACTTGCGAAGCCCCTCCAACAAGGCAAGAGCCTTAGCAAGAGTGGAGTCCGCTATACCAATGGAACAGGAAAAGGACAACAAAAGAGATCGATTGAAAGAAACCGCCTGAGGGTCCCAAGTTGCCAAGGGAGCAACCATCAAAGTTGAGCTTGATAGTACCCCTTTCAAGTGGTCTCCACAAAGATGTCCTCGAGATTCTAGGGTGGGATTGCATCAATAGGTTAGGCCAATTGCTGTGGAAATCAGTGAAAGAGGAATTCCTGAAAAGCTTGTGATTGGTAGCTCAGAAAACCACAAGGTTTCTGATTTCCTCCGCCAACTGGACGGCTGTGGATCTCTTTCCCCTAATAATTATGTGGTTTCTTTCAATCAACAATACCCGAATGGTTGCTGATAAAGATGCTTTCCAAAGGACTCTGCCTGCCTTGTACCAAGATGAGAAGAGATAAGCTTGAAACAAATGGGGGATTGAGCTCGGGGTGACCCAAGCCCATTTGAAAAGTTCCAAGATCTTTTTCCACACTGTTCTGGAGAACTCGCAATGAAGTGGTAAATGGGCATTCAACTCTTCGCCCTGCAAGCACAAAGTGCACCTATTGGGGAGTTTGAACTCCTCTCCTTTGAAGCTGATCAATAGTTAACAATCTCTCGTGAAGAGTGATCCAAATGAGCATATAAATCCTAGGAGGAATGAAGGAATTCCAAGCTTTAGAGGCCGAAGCACAAAAGTGGCCAGAAAAATTATGGTGCGTAGAGATTGACCGAAAGGAGGAGACCAAGAATATGCCAGATGCTGAAGGGGCCCAAATTAAGACAGAAGTACTCTTGAAATTAAAAAGAATCTAGTAATTCCATATGGGCAGCATGCAATAAGTTCATTGCCACTACATGTAGGAAGAAATTCCAAAACAGAAATTTCTATCAAAAGGAGTCAAGAAAACAAGTTCAACTTCTTGACTCAAGCTTGAAATCATAGACCCACAACTAAACAGGCAAGAGTGTGTGGAATTGTGAGATCAAGAAATTAAATGGATTGATGCCTTTACTTGAGAGTGAGGTTAATTTTGGCTCCTAATGCATGTGTAAGACTAAAGTAGATGACTCCATTTGTAGATTTATTGATAAATGGTTACTTAGAAATGTTAAGAAGAACAGACTGGACGTCGAGACTATGGACGCATTGGTTCTGTGAGACCACTCAGACAAGACTGAATCACCTGTCCAATTGGTCAAATTTAAAGAAAAAGAACAACAAACCAAGAAAATACTAATAATTAAAAGAAAATAGAGAACAGGAAAAAAACTAAAAAAGAATCTAGAAAAATTCTAACTATTAAAAAAATTATTGGGAAAAACTGAAAATAATAGCGAGGATATCTCCCTACTCTTGTTCTCTTTGTCGATTGGGACGGCCGACTCCACTGAGGCTGAGGCCCGTGCCCTTCTCGAAGGTCTCTGTCTCTCAGGTGGTTCAACCTATCTTGGGGCCCCTCTCTTATAATAGAAGGGGACTCCAAAATGTTATCTCTTGGGCCTGTCGCAAATCCCAACCACCTTGGAGACATTGGCACATCTTTGATGAAATTAATGATCTTTGTTGGCATATGCAGGCCTCCTGGACTCATACCTGGAGGGAGGCCAATCAAATAGCCAATGAACTAGCTAAGCAAGGAGCTTTGTCAGAGTAATTGCTACTACTAGATAGTCCTCAGCGCAACCAGCATAGCTTTTGTATTTTGGTGGTTTCTCTAGCTTTCCAGGTCGCTCGTTTTTATTTTGTTTTTTTTTTGTCACCCTTCTCGGTGACCTTTTTGCTTGCCCTTTGGGCTGTTTTGTACCTTATGTGTATTCTTTCTTCCATCAATGCAATGTTAACAGTATAAAAAAAAACTGACAATAGTAAAAAACAGAAAATCCTATAGTTAAACATTCTCCATAGATGCATTTAAGTATTAAACAACAAAACAAAAATCAACTTTTCATATCACAATAAAGAAATATAAAAAATATAAAAACTTTAGAAATTACTTACTATGAGACAATTTCTGCATTTCAATATTTTCCATAGTTCCATTAAAGTACTAAACAATCAAAAATAAAATAAACGAAAATAAAAAACTGATTATCGATACAGAAAAACATACAGAATCTACCAAATAGGCAAGTGCCTACAACATTAAGGCCAAAACCATTATGCCGAATGCCAGAAATCAACTACATATCGCAATGATTGCAATGATTTTTTTTTTTTAAAAAAAAGACATTTGCAAAACCTTAGAATTTTCTAACTTTTCTAAAATCTTAAACAAACAAATCAATAAATATAAAGCACTTACTCAGAGGTTGAAATAGTGTGGAATAAGCGGCTGAAATCCCCCAAAAAGTTGCTAGAAATATGCCCCAAACTAGGATTTTCCAGTAGAGAGAGGGGTCAAAGATCGCAAAACTTGATCTCTCTCTCTCTCTCTCTCCCTAAAACTTGCTTTTAAATGCCACCAACCCAAATGTCACTTATTAAAAACACCCCTGACCATATTGGAAAGGGTAGAAATAAAAAACCCAAAAAGGATGAAAAAATAATAAGAGGAAAGGTCAGAATCAATTTTTACTGTAGCAGGTCTAGACTGGCCAATTTGGTATGGGTAGGTCTAAGCGGATGGTCCAAGCTATAGTTGTTGGGATGGGGAGCAAGATCGGGAATGGGATCAAGAGCAAGGAATCTTGAAAAGCTAGAAGATCCCCATAGTTGGGAGGGTGGTCAAATATAATACATATCTTGGGATCTCGATCCCAATCTTTTGGGGATCCTAATTCCATCCTTTTCGGATCTCCAAACTTTCTCCCAACCTTAAAAAGTATGCATATATAGGGATCTCTTTATTTATAGCCAGCAAGCAATGTAACTATATTAGAGCTGGCTATCAATAAAGAAAGTCATCGGTATGGTTGTTATCTTGGTCTTTAAGGTGGGAATCGAGATCCCAAAAATTTAAACAATCGAGATAGCTTGAAATTCCCTATCCTAGAGCATTGGGGAGAGATAATTGGAGAAGGATTAGAAAGTAGCTTAGAAGATCCGAACAACTATGGTCCAAGCATGAACCGGATATTCTCAAGTTCGATGCTGATTCCATGGTCCACCAGTTCAAGAACCCCTGTCCAACTAGTGAGGGCAACAGTTCCCAGTCCAATTGGTCAAACGACAGGTCCATGCTAGCCTTAAATTTCACTAGTTCTAAAGAGTCTATTGTAAATTTTCTATAGATTTCTAGTCCAATTGCAAAACAAAATTGAAAACTTGATGAATCTGCCACTATTCCAATTGGATACTTCCTGCACAATGATCTACACGAGGAGGCCCACATGGTTCTAACTATTGAAGCCAGGATCTCCCAACCTAGGTGGCGATCCTGCTTTGGCGCTCTATGAAAGTGATATTCAAGGAATCTGGATTTTTTGGACTTTTGGGATGCCCACCTTAAAGACTAAGATAATGACTTAAATGATATATTTTTTTTTTATTTGTAGCCATATAGCACTGCATACCAATGAAACTGAAAGGGAGTTCTACAGGATGGCTATAAGACCAGTCATGCTTTATGGACAGAATGTTGGGTGGTCAAGAAACAAAATATCCATGGGGATGAGTGTAGTTGAGATGAGGAGGTTGAGATGGATAAGTGGCAAGACCAAAAAGGATAAAATTCGAAATGGATACATGAAGGAACTTAGGGTAGCTCCAATAATCGATAAGATGAGGGAAAGTAGACTTAGGTGGAATGGCCATGTACAACATCAATCTAATATAGTACCGGTTAGGAGAAGCGATTTAGTTCAAGTGGAAGGCTCAAAAAGGGTATAAGGGAAGATCCAAGCAGACATAAATGGTAGAGTAGAATGGTAGAACAAGATTCATGTAGTCAACTGATAGTTCGGATAAAGCTCAAATGATATGATGATGTAGCCATCTAGTAATGCAATTATACTTTTTTTTAGTATAGTTGCATTACTTGCTGGCCATAAAAAAAGATATCTCTATTTTAAAGAGTATTACATATAGTCTTAAACTGTATATATTTTTTAAGGTTGGGAGCAAGATCCCCAAAGATTGACATTGAAATCCCAAAACGTTGCGTTTGAGATTCCCCGAAAGGTTGGGAACAAGATCTCTAGCATTTGGGGATATAATTCCCTAACATGTGCATGTTCAGTCAATCTGAAAATGAAGGATTTTGGTCAAACTATCAAACTGTCCTGGGCCGATCTATATTGTCAGATCCCATAAATGATAGGCATTTTCAGTAGGCGAAGCTTCTTCGAGCCAGTTGGCAACTGAAAACGGAAAGCACCTTTCCATCAAAATCCCCCTCTTAGCCTCACTCCCTCGTCATTCTGGACAATGCCACCCAACTGAATAAAAAACCAATGCATCGAATTTAGGCTTTGCTCCTTTGGCTCTAGCATCGATCCCAACACCTTTGGTTCGATGCTGGTCCCTAAAAGATCCCTTTAGCCTTTAGCAATCCCTGCACTCGATCCCAACAGTTTGGTTCCAAAATCAGAATTTAATCATGGTATAAACATGGGGGATCATCTGCGAGTTGAGAAAGGCCCTTTATAGCTTCAAACAAGCACCGAAGTTTGTTTTGCTAAGTTATTGTGGTTGTGCAATGAAAACCCAGCCTCTACCAACTTGGTCCAAGCCCGATTCCTATCCAAAGTGAGTTTTCATAAAGACAATTCAGATCACTCACTTTAGTCAGCAGAACATATCACAAGAAAAATACTAAACAAGCAAAACTTTTGCATGATCAGTACATCTTGATTAGCACTGCTCTTTCTAGGTATATCTTGATGATATATCTATGCCTGGTCATACAATGCTCAAGAAAATAAAATATCAAAGATCACGCATTTGTGGCTGAGGATGGTACTAGTTGTCATTGGTAATGATGACAACTAAATTATATATGAAACTAAGAAAAAATCATTTTCCAGTTAATTTGCATTTTGCTCTCGGCCCATCTGAATTTCCAGCAATGAAGTATCTATTATAATGCACAGATCAGTTAACACTTGCAAAATCGTGTACATTTCTTTAAAAAAGCATCTCATGTTCATAGACATGAAAGGATTTACATAAATCAACAAACATGGCTCCAACATTCACAATGTCCCATCATATCAGTGACAGCATAAAAAATCTAAAAATCCTCGTTAACATAATTCTCATCATCTTGGTATTAACTAATAATACTCTCCCAAGTGGATAGTCACAGAGAAATATGTAGAAAACAGATACTCATTGGAGGACACTTTGGTTCATGTTTAACTTCATGGTCTCCTCGCTATCAGATACATTTCAAATTAGCTTCATATCTCTTCAGATTCATTTGGTTTGCTACCATAAGAATGTGGCTGCAGACCCGCTGTATGTATCATACCATGTTGGGGTTTGGGGCCTCTAAAGGCCATAAGAGCATGTAAAAGATATTTATTTGGATTACACACTTCAGTGGGAGTGCATGTGTTGATTTACTAAGGGTTAGGTGGCCTATGGCCTTGGCCTTGCCCAAAAACCTTACCGGCTTATGACACGACTGAAAAGAGTTTATAATGGGTCATCTCTAGTCGAGGTCGGAGAGATGCCCAAAATTGGTTTGTAGGACAGAAGAGTCGTATGAAGAGTCGTATCGTCTCCTACGTGCGAATGTATGCCTGCGACAGCAGGGACTAAATCCTCAAAAAACTTTTGCATGGCATGTACACAGTGAAGAAAAAGTCGGCTGCTGACCACCTAGGCGGCCATGCCGACAAACCGCCTATGCTGCGGGCGCCTAGGTGGTCTAGGCACCCACGTAGTGCCATCCCTTTGAGAGAAAAAGGAAAAAAAGAAAATCAAATCAACCCTAACAAAAATAACGCTAGGTATTGCCCTTCTCTCTCTCTCTCTC
>NW_006495314.1:235443-264184 GCF_000471905.2 Amborella trichopoda | reverse complement strand
AACAACATGTTGGGATCAGCACAAATGACAAAATAAGTGATCCAAAAGTGCATCTCAGCTGAGCCAACTTCAATCCAGTCGTCTTAGTAATAAGAGAGAAGTAACTATGCTAAAATTTGTGGTTAATGTAGAAAAGCCAGAGTCGAAGTGAGAATTGACCAAGTATTACTTTGACTCAGCTAACTCATTGAGACACAAAAGGGGCAGATTTAACATTTATCTTTGAATAAACATGAAGTCATTTTACTATTTAAAATAAGGGGCCCACAAAAGCTCTTGGGGCCAAACAAAGGAACCTTAAAGGAAATATTTAATTTTGAGATCCCAAAGTCTAACCCTCAAAAAGCTTCTTGTTTTAAAAGTTAAAAATCCCGTGTAACGCCATGCATCCTGGATCACCTCTTACCTCTTAGGGGAGTGATCATTCCCACATGTATTATGACCAAGAGTAAAACCCTACTAACTGCAATCTGCAGATGAAGTTGAATGCTCTAAAAGGGAAAATTTATCTATTTCTAGTAAGATACAATATAACATAAAAAGAAATGGGTTGAGACGTCTTAGTTGCTTTTTCCAGCTTGCATTGCCGACATCCTCTTCCTAGTTAAGAGTAAAAATTCATTCATGGTCTAGTGCATAGCTTTTTCAATTAAAAAAAGAATAAAAAAAACAAATGATTTACAAAGCTAAATCATTAGTAGTGACTTAATTTATGCTTAGAATACTCTGAACATAGGCACTAGGTTCCCAATCGAAAGATACACTAGGCTGACTCATTCATTATGATGCATATAATCACAAACATTGTTTCATTTTTACACACATTTTTGTGGGTGAACTCATACTACACTCTGACAGAGCTGCCTAAACTATTGACCCAATTCAGCATCTAAACAAGCACGCATAACAACAATCAGCTAGACAGGGAAGAAACTACTGCAAGAATGAGGTCAAAGTTTGACATACGTCAAGAAGATGAACACTATACAAAAACTATCTAGTGTCAAGCTACAGAAGACATTCATAATTAGTTCCTATTAATCTCATATACTGGAATTCAAAACACAAAAATGAGCATACTTGTAAAATACTATCTCAAATTCTCAGGAATGCGAAAGACAATACATGATTTTGTTTATGATAAATTATGTGCAAGTAAGATCTCTCCGGGTTATGAAGGATAGGACAGTGACTTTACAGGTCTTCTCCTGAGCACCATTTCAGATTCCTGGCACTGCTGGCAAGAGCGAACTTTTCCTCCAGCCAGATGCAGGTTATCTCCGCCGGGTGTGTTGGATCTGTATCAAACAATGCAAATCGATCAATGATGAAATTGATATGTATGTACTATTTGACTTCCTTGATTAGAGAAACTACCACCTTTCAAAGAAGATCCCCATTGTTTCAAACAGTTTTGCCTTGTGTGACTTCACCTGCAAAGGCATTTAGAATGCCAATTTCCTCTTATTCAATGACATAACATGGAAACTGAACAAGTAAACATAATTTCTAAGTAAAAGTACAGGGCACAAGATTGTCAAAGGAGCAACAAAAGTTCCTGCTAAAATTCACTCATAAGATAATAAATAGAAGAGAATTAAATGACATAATTGTCTAAATAATGTATCGGACCCCCCCAGTGCATTGAGTCAGCATCCCGCATTTGATAACCTTCATTACATTATTGACTTATGACTCTTTAATAGGATACATGAGGACATAAAAGTCAACCATATATCCTGTTCGTGACACTATAATGAAATGGAACCAAAGCAGTGAGAATAGTAGCCTTTGCAGGGGAAAATCCACTTCCTGTCATGTACGAAAATGAATAAGAATTAAATTACCCTTATAATTATATAACCAAATAAGGAGAAAAAAGCCTAAAAGGAAGGCAATTTGTTTACTAGATTGGAAGTGTGTATTAGGCCTAATACTTTTCAGTACCTAGACTTTATGTTCTTTTTTTTTTACTGATCTATTATATATCCAGAAAAAGATTACCAATAAGAACGTGTTTGTGGCTCTTAGCAACATTTCTGTACAAGATAGTGTTATCTACAGTCCGTCGAGCATGCCATATAATGGAGAACCGAGAGTCTCAATGCAATCCAAGGAGACATTGGAACAACTGTAAATGAACAGAAGGCAAACATGTAACTATATCACATATTTATTCTAATAATATCCAAGTGGATTGCAACTTGGTCCATTTTTCAATTTCTATAATCTCTTACTTTCTCTGCATTGTAAAAACCTACAGTGTGAAAGATGTCAAGATTTATCATATCAAAGGAGCAACCAATCCAATAGATGCTTTACATCTTGATAACAATGTAGCAGAGGGAGATCAAGTACTCTTCCTGCATGATTGAGGATGACATCTTCATGTATACAGAGATGACATTATCCATACGGATGTGTCAGAACCTGCAATTTCTTGAGGGCATTTACTCGGCTTCTCAAGCAGAGATTTGACACCCATATTAAAGGGGTTCAGGTATGATTTAAAGTTTTTTAACTAGATCCAAGCATTTTCTCGTGGCTTTCTATTTTTACAAAATCTCTTGCTAAAGGCTTGAAAATATCCAATAAAAGTGTATAATTTGTGGTGGATTTGGCTGAGGATATCATGCCTAAAATATATTTTGAGCCACAGAGAGTCAAATGTTGTGGATCTGAATTGTTTCAGCCCACAAATTAGGGTGTATTTAGTTTTCCTTCTACTTGCTTAAAAAAATAAAAAATAAAATAAAAAACTTCACAATAATCCATTTTTTTTAGGACCCCAACCCGATCTATCTCTTTTTTAGGCTGTTTGAAGATTAAATCTATAAGAGGTAGTCTTAGTTTCATTGCTGTTTCATGTGTACATATTTTCTTGATATTTCTTGAGAGATCATTATTTCGCATTCAAATGAGTTCTCTAGCAACTTGAAACTCAGTCCAAATCCTTTAATATATCGTCAGTTGTTTCTCATCTCGATCTGTGTATCCCATAAGCTATGGCAAATGAAGACTAAAAAATTCACTTTTAGGATGTGCAACTCGATAATCTCAGTATTGCTATTACTTCTGCCAAGTCAAATAGGGCGAATTATTTGCCATGATCTTGATCAAACCAAATGTTTTGCTTGGGAGATAGTTGGGCCACATTGATGGGAATCCAAAATCAACCCATCCAACTAAATTCCAATCAGATGGAAGTGAACCTGATCAAACTGTAGCCATGGAAAAAACAACGATTGGCTTCTGAACTAAATGGAAATATATATTTGGTATATTAGTGATGGTTCTCTAGATAATTAAAAGAAATCAAGGATTGTTCTCAACAAAAAAAGGAATTTGGGATGCTGAAGAACAGTTTTCTCAAGGAGATAAAACTCCACGAGTGTTCCAGCTTTAGAGAGAGAGAGAGCCAATTGTGAACAGGGCGATCATATAGCAGCTGCTTAACGGTGACAGGAGTTAATAGGGCATTAGGGTTTTGGGTATTGAGTGGACTGACTATGGCTCTAGGGTGTCCGAGGACAATTTATAATGGCTAATACTTTAGCCAACTTAAAGGGCTCTTCTAAATAAGACAATTTGTTTAAAATGAACAACGCCAGGTTGAATGTGTTTAAATTTGAAAATCCAATTATATATCCAATAATGAAGCAAGAAACAACAACAAATATGACCAACATTAGTACTATATCTACTATATATATTAAGCGAGAGGACCTCGTTTATTTATGACATGTGTCTCTTAAAATTTGAAAAGGCCCATCCCTCCTTAAAACTCTCCCATCTCACACACCTCTCCCATCTCTTTTTTTAATTTTTCTTTTTGAATTACTAAGTTTTTTCTCCTTCAAAATTTGAAAAGGTGCATTTCTCCTTAAAACTCTCTCATCTCTCCTCTCACGCACTTCTCTCATCTCTTATATTTGAAAACGTGCATCCCACAAAACTCTCACATCTCATAGCCTATCCTATCTCTTTCCTTAAATTTTACTTTTAAGAATTTTTTTTTTTTGATAATGAGTCTTTTTCCTCTGTCAAATTTTGAAAATGTGCATCTCCTTAAACTCCCGTCTCTCATCTCACGCACGTCTCCCATCTCTCATCTCACTCACCTATCCCATCTCTTTTATTAAATTTTTCTTTTTGAATTTCAATTTTTTTTTTTCTCTCAAAATTTGAAAAGGTGAATCTCTCATTAAAGCTCTCCCATCTCTTTATTTATTTTCTTTATTTTGCTCCTAAAATATCTCACTATCCTCATCTCCTTAAATATTTTTCATCTCTCATCTCTATGTCCCTTCTCACTCATATCTCACTCGATTTGAAAAGGTGCATCTATTTACCAAAAAAAAATGCATCTCTCTCTATTCATCTCTCCCATATCTCACCTATCTATCCTTACTCAATCATATCTCTCTGTTTGAAATAGTGTGTCTCTCTCTATTTAAAAAGATGTGTGATACCAAGATTTCCCAATCCCCTATATTAACGGTGCCCAATCCCTCATTTTCTCACTCTTTTCTCATCCTCTCTACTCTTTGTTATCCTCTCTATCTACTCTCTGCTTTCTACAGTCTTTGCAAAACTCTCTGCCCACTTTGATGGATCTTGGTGCCTATCCTAGTAGCTTCAATTCTTTTCTCAACAATTTTTTTTGTGCTATTATCTTTCAAACTATTTTACTTAGGTTCATATTTTCCTTTGCCTTCTATGTTTTTTAAGGGATGTTTTGTCTACTATAAGTTTAATAAAACGAATTGCATCTCATTTTTAGTTAAATATCATTATTTAATAATTGCAATGAACAATTTTTTGTTTGAATTTTTTAAGTATGTCATGAACACTAATTTTTATGGCAGTCTATAAAGAGACCGTTTACCTTTTATACATGGAGGTCACAATTATTCTCACTCATTAGATATCAAATTGGATGGCTTCGGATAAGTTATGAAGTTTGAGATTTTATTTTTGGAACTTTGTGTCTCTCAATGACACTCTTACAACCACCCATTTTAAAATTTAAAGGACAAGAATGATTAAAACCGTCATGCACAAAAGATAAATGGTCTCTTTGTAAACAAAATGGTCTCTTTGTAGACAATCCCAATTTTTATTTTTGAATTTATTAGTTTGAGTTTTTTTGTTAAGTATTGAGTGTTATAGTAAATATGCATATCTAATCAAGTTGGTGGAAATGTAATTTATACTTTGATTTTATTTTGTAATTCCTATCCATGTATTTTGTAAATGGATTGTGAGGCATGATAGTTTCACATTTTTTAATGCCGGGGTTTTCTCTAAAAATTTACTATTAATTTTTTAATATATTTTTTTATAAAACTATTTAGTTTTATTTTTGTAAAATTTATTATCTTTGAAATTAAAATTAATTCCGTTTCTTTTGGATGATATGTTGTGTTGATCGAAGTGGACTGCAAGGTATGCTAGCTTCGCGTTTTCAAATATTGGTATATTCTTTAACACTTTGCTATTAATTTCTTATCATGAATTATTCTAAATTTTTAAATTTATTTTGACAGGACTTTTAACTAATAATTGTTGTCATAAAAAATGTGACTGCTTTTTAAGATTTTGTAGTTAGAAATTTGTAATTTCTAATATTATTATATCATTTTACATATAATATTTTATTTAAGCACTAACCATATTTTTCAAGACTTTTGAATAACTATAATTTTTTTGTCATAAATTTTAACTTAATATAAAAATAATTTATAACTAATGTTTTAAGCTCCCCTCTCCATTAGCAGATCTTGCTATTTTCTTTAAATTTTAACTTAATATAAAATAATTCATAACTAATTTTTAAGTTCCCCTCTCCATCAGCAGATCTTGCTATTATCTTTAAATTTTGTCTTTAAATGATTTCTTTAAATTTGTATGCCTTAGAAAACATTTATGACATTATTCACACTACATAATATTATTTTATTTTTATTATTTATTCTCTACTCAATAATGACTTTTAAGTTTCTGTGCAACACATTGGCTGCTTACTAGCAATGCATATTGAAAAAAGGAATGGATTTGAAATGAGCTTACATCTAAGAAACAATCTTTCATCTGCTGTAAGCAAGAAGCAAGTACTTCAGATTTGGTCTTTCTGCCCTCACTAACAGCTTTCATGTCACTCTCCATAGCTGACCTCAGGTTTGGTTTCCAAAGATCCCACCTGTCAGGTTTAATGGTGAGAACATCAATCAAAAGTATAAAAATTAGAAAATACAAATAAAGCATTCTGATTTAAGAATTCAACAGAGTTTGCTAATATTATTGAACAAAATGTCGTCAACTTTTGTTATTGTGCACAGCCAGTAACTGAAAGCACCATGATAGAAATGATACAAACTGAAAGAAGGAAAAGAAGTATCAAAGCAGGAGAAATCAGAAATCATTGGGCAATGAGCATACTTTGACAATCAATAGCTATGTATGACATTTCACATGTTTATCCAAACACAAGAAAAGGCAAAAGTGCGTCCCCATTGACATGTAGCACAATCTCTTCAAAAAAAATATTATATTTGAGATAACATATACGAAGACACATCAATAAAGTTGCTGAAAGAACGTACCCCATGCAATCATAACCCATCACCAATGCCTCTCCCTATAACCAACAAAATGGTCAGGAATGCTAACGGAACCATTTCTATCAAGATATAACTTCACTGCCCAATTTACAACAAGAAAAAGGTGCACAAAAACAGTTTTACATACAATTAAGAAAGAGTTTATACTACTAAATATGAAATACAAATAAGCAGAAATGCTAACCAAAGTTGTTGGTGAGAAACGTGTGTTTGAATCCTTAATTGCATAAAACCGATCAAGAAGCTTTTTTATATGATCATGCATTGTTGCATCAGTACCGATACCTGCCTGTATACCAATCACAGAATACAAATAGAGGACCATATTTCAGAGGTTGAAAACTGTTACATCTTTTCAAATCACAAACAAGGGTGGCAATGTGCCGGGCCCGGGCTAGGCTAAAAAAAGAGATGACAAAAAATAAAAGAAAAAAAAGGAGGCCCGACCCAATTGAGCCGGGCCGGCAGTGGCCCAAGCCCTACTCCGTCTGGCCCATTACCAGCCATAGTCACAAACAACAAAACCAAGAATCAAATATCAAAACCATTAAAATACAAAACTATTAGGCAGATCCTTATTATAAAAATGCAACTTCCCTACAACAAATATGTAACTTAGCATTTGATGATCCATTCTTCACCTTGTCCATACAGCTCAACAGATCAGACTCACTTAGAAGAGGTGGGGGTCTAGTTACACTAGAATCAAGTGTCAACCTTGTTGGAATAAACTGCAAATTCAAGAAGAATATACATACCTTGCATTAGTTTTAATAAGTGACAAAAGAACCAATAGGTAAATTATTTCACATACAAACAGAACAATGGTCATGAGTATTTGATATGAGGTTTAGTCCCAATAAGTGTTTTAAACCCCACGATAAGGATCAGGAATTGCCATTCCAGATCGGGAATTGGCCGAGACCGAATCAATTCTCAAAGGTACCGGTACCGTCCCAGTCCACCCCCTAATATTTTTGGATTGCTGATTCGGAGAGATCCGGACCAAGGATCCGACAACGATATAGGGGGTGGACGATCCACCCCACCGATCCAGGTTTTGAAGCACTGGTTTCGACAGTTTTAAACCAAAGAATTGCAAAAATAATTGTTACTCTTCAGATTTGACAGCTGGTCATTAATGGCTTTAAGTAAATTTGAGTGATGAAGTGAAATATGAATACATATAGCAATATGACCTACGTAAAAGGCTGATCAGTCATCAAATCCAAGATAGGAATCAAACTCGATTGCTCTAATGCATGGTAAATCACTCATCACATGACCTACACAATTTCTTAAATATACCGGCCCGTTCCATAAAACATGATTTTATTTTATTGAAAATTAGGATCAATGCTTTGCTCGCTTTCAATATTTCTGTACCACACATTATCCTCGTATGTGTTTTCTTGTGTCTACTTGACTATCCACCTCTATTTAAAAAATTTATAGATTTTATATTTTCATTGTCATGAGAAGTTCAAGAAGAATAGAAAAGACTTTGACATAGTCTTTACTTATTTAGAGAAGCATACGATAGGCTATCTAGAGAGTTAATTTGATAGGTGTTGGAAATGAAAGGATTCTTTAGATGATATATTGACATAGTGAGAGATAGGTATGAGGGAGCGCTTATTAGTGTGAGGACAATTAGTGGAAAGACAAGTGAGTTTTCATTAATAGTAGGCCTCCATCAGGAATTAACTAGGCATCTACATGATGAGGTACCGTGGTGTATATTGTTTGCGGAGGACATAACTTTGATTGATGAGACTAGAGACATTGTCAAAGCAAACTTAAAACTTTGGAGGGATGCTCTAGAATCAAAAGGTTTTAAAATTAGCCAAACTAAGACAAAATATATGAAATGCAAGTTTAGCAAAAATAGGAGTAGAAGCAAGCAATTAGTTAAGATTGGTGGCCAAAAAGTACCTAAAAGATATTACTTTCAATTTCTTGGGTCGAGGGTCCATAAGAATGGAGAGATTGAGGAAGATATCACGCATAGAAGAAGAGTGGAAGAATGAAGTGGAGATGTGCTTCCAGAGTCTTATGTAATCATCATATACCAATGAAAGAAACTGAAAGGGAAGTTTTATGGGACAGCTGTGAAACTGGCCATGCTTTATGGGTGTGTGACTACTCATGCTTCCGGAATCTTATGTGATCATCAAATACTAATGAAACTAAAAGAGAAGTTCTATAGGACCGCTCTAAGTCCAGATCAATGACAGAAGAGCCATAAATTCTCAACTAAGGGGATGCATGTCAAAAAATGATTGTCATTGTATATACAAAAATGGGAGATAATAATTAATAATGCCTAGATAAGAGGAGGATAAACCAGACATCCCTTTATGGTAAAGTATTTTAATTGACCTACTGAAAACATCGGCCATGATCACAAAAGGACATGGGATAAGGGGCCGAGAACTCAGGAGGCTAGAAAGAATACTCGGAGGAACCATTGATTGGGACAGAAAAATACGGAGACAATAGGCATTTGAGAAACCATTTCCGACATTTGCAACAGAAACACATAACATTTGAGATGTTGTTCAGGACCAATCCAAATGGCCGTAGGCCTTTTGATGGTCACATTCACAAAAAACTATAAAGAAAATGGAATGGGGACAATCCTTGTAACAAGGGCATGTTTGAATGTTTCAGGTTGTCCTCTATGGATTAGGTGGCGATAGTTTTCGTAGAGTGGGAGTGAAGGTGAGTTACACGACAGGGTGAATTTTCTCTACAAGTATTTCAGGTCTTTCACTGTCATTTTTAGTTAAAAGTTATAAAGTAAAAACAGCACAACACTTTGATGTCACTTAAAACTAAAACAGCATGATATGAACAAGCAAACAACCTGTTGCCCAAAAGCATAAGTTGGAATCGTTGATCCTCCCCAAGACTCAAACCGATAGACCTCCAAGTAATTTTTCTGCAGTAGACAACAACTTTTTGATCAAAAACTTGAAAAATCTCACAAGGTACCACATTTTCTTCAAATTAGGACCATTGGGAAAATATATCCTAAGAATAGAAAAAGGAGCACTCTAAGCCAAAAAAAAAATTGTTTCAAAAGAAAATATATTCAGACAAGGTGATGCTAGAAAAACAAAGCAAGTAATTGCAATCAGATCTTCCCAAACTCCCAACCTCCAAATATTAAACCCAAAGGCATTTTCCGCTCCTCGCATTGGCAGGAACAAACCCACCGAACAAGACCATTGAAACTTAATTTTTACTGATATTATTTTGTTTTTATCAATGAACGAAAATCCGACCGCCTTGCAGCCTAAGCAGACTGGCCAACAAACCACCTAGCCTAGGCTGGGCAGGCGCTTAAGCAGTTTGGGCGCCGACCTAGTGCCATCCCTAAACAAAAATATTCAAATCCACCCAAACAAAAATAAAGTCCAGTATTGCCCTTCTCTCTCTCTCTCTCTTGACATATCCTCCAAGTGTTCAAGACACCTCTCTCACAAATATAGATCCAAAAGAGAAAAATAAGATGATCTTTAAGAATTTTATACAAGACCTCATGCACACACATATGTGCACAAGCATCTACACACTGAACACATACACGCACATTCACAAAACACACACACACACACAAAAAACAACATATGGCCCCTACCCAACCCCGTTCCCTTAAGGCTGCCCAGGTATTTGGGCATCTGCCTTTTTACAATTTTCATTCTTTTGTCTTAAAATATATCAGTTCCACAAACGAGAATTCATAATGTAAGCCCCTCTTCATTTTATACGAGTAGCTGGGGTCTATGCATCCCCATGAAAGAGTCAAAGCTCGTAATGTTTGCAGACCCTAGGAACTCTTCTTTTATAGGATGTCCCAACAGTGTTTCCAGAATAAAGAGGCATTTGTTAGCCTATTTGGCATGCTTCTGGGTGGTTGCATGCATCTCTTTATCTGTTGTCATGGAATTTGGAAGCCATCACGAATAGCAGGATATTCAGTTTTTTCTCTTCTTTTTTTTCAGGTATGCATATCCTCAAGGATGGAACATTTAATACCTTTCAGTTGAGTTGTCAATTTGAAACCTCACATGATGTTCAGAAGTAAGAAGCAAGAGTTTCAATTTGTTCTAAGAAGTTTTAGGTACAATGATTTGGAATTGTCGATATGCAGTGGTTGGTAGGTGTTAGTTTAGAAGAATGCAGCGGATTGCAAAATCCATGTGAATCCCGTCGAAGTGATAAGGGACTCGACATTGGTCAAAAGTGTATTTAAGGTACCCTAAACTTGCAGGGCTGGTAAATTTAGAAGGAAAAAACTTTTTCGAATTTGTACAAGATGGATTGAAAAGTGGCCAAGTTCTTAGACTTCTAGTACACTAAAAAGTTTAACAGCATCGAACAGGAAAAAGAACACAAGCTACCTTATAGAATCAAAATTTTCATTTTCCGAGATCAAAGATTATTAGAACATTGGCAACACCATTTACCACAATCACACACAGTGAGATTACCAGCTTCTGGATCTGTTGGCATGCACAAGTGTATGCTTTTTAGAGTACTCTTTGCTTGGAGTAATATCAAAGTGACAAGGCTGTGTCAGTAAGGTTGGCATGTTTTTTCTAATGGCCATTTTCCTTGTACCTTTATCTTAATGGTTTTCGTTTCATCATCATCATCTTCAAAGTCGTTTCCCAACTATTTGGGGTCAGCTACACGAATCCTAGCCTGCCATCTGCTCTATTTAGAGTCATACCCTCAGTGAGGTTAATCGTTTTTGTTTACCTTAATACAAAAGGATCATATAGCATACAATATTACTGATTACATACTATATATTGTATCCAGTTCCACCATGAGGAAATGAAACCACATCCCTCTGCTTATGTGCAAATGGCAGAGGAACACATCATCTCCAACTTCCACAAGTCGCACGGCCCTAACCTAAATATCAATATTATCTACAGAAAAATATTATCGAACTTGTTATCTGGAAAAACACATTTGCCAATAAAACAAATATTAACTGGCACAATTTGATCGAATGAATTATGACAAAAAAGCACTTACCTCTATAATCATGAGGCCTGATGCAACAAAAACTTCACCAGCAATATCTATTTCAACAGTAGTTCCAGCCCCAATCGCAGGCTGGGAGACACAAGCAAGAAAGTGGCGAACGACAAGCTCGTACAACCGCTAGTAGCAATATTACAATAAAATCAGAAAATGGAATACAACCAAACATATAATGACTTATTTTTAGCAAGAAAGACCTCTAGATCTTATACGAACACGATGGCTTTGGAGCCCTAGTTGAAAATGTAAAACAAAAGGAAATGCATGCTTCAGTACCAGTTTATATCCTGCATGGATACAAACAGATCCCCAGCCTTCAATTGTTCAAATTGGAAGCTCTAGGGAGCTGTTTATATCCATGAAGGGTACATCGATATCCTTCCCAAAACAAGATTCACCTACATGGTGATCTGGACTCCAACTTGATTCTCCTGCAGAAAATTTTGTTGGATGAATAGGAGGATGTGCTTTGTCATCATGCCCCCCACTACTAGGATTTCTCCAAAGACCTTCAGGAGATAAAAGACGTTGGGCATAAGAACCCCATTCAGGATGTCCTTGTTGCTCTCTCACAAGTGCCTACACATCAAACAAGCCATATAATAAATTTAAAATTAGGAACAGGTTGCTCCATACAGGCAATCTTTCAAATCAGAAACCAAGCAGCCAATTTAGTTCATCTCTCTATCAAAAGAACTAACACACTCATGAAACAAATGAGTGTAAAACCTGCAAATCTGTGTTGGGTGAGAAGCTATCAGTCTCTGTACGAGGGTAGCTGATGAACCCAGCTTGGTAGAGATCCTCTGCAACCTTTTTAGCAATAAAAAAAGATTTGCATGTATAATAAGTCATGAATGCATATAACTGAAAACACCTGAGAATTACACCAACCACCACCACCACCACCAGAACAAGAATAATAGTAAATAAATAAAATAATCCTCACCTTCATAGTGTGCTCCGAACTCATCCGAAAGTACTGTGATGCACGTTTCTGGAGCTCAAGTGTACTCAAAGGATGTGGCGGATACTTTCTCCTCTCCTGATGACTGACTTTCTTGACCTACAATATACATGTGAGAAAGTTACATAACAGGAAATTGTAGGCAGGGCATAGTATGAATATGGAAAACCTTTGGGTCATTGTGGTCGGCTGAAATGAAGGCCTGATATAGAGATACACTACGACCGACAAAAACAAGACAGGAACCTTATGGTGTGCCACCCTTTGCCATAACCGTCTATCTCTCAAATGGAAAGTTATTTCTCCATAGTCCATTTGATTATGCTGTAGTTCCCCAGAATTTAATATGATTTTTGGGAAAACACATATTATGCTGTTTCAGTACTATAATCCATCATGTAAAAGCACACGCCCCAAATACAGCCCACTTACTGTTGCTGTAGGTTCTTCCACGCACATCTCATAAATAATCAAGGCACATGAGTAATCAAACAAGTGTCCACGCCTGTAAATTTCCCACAGCAATCAAAGAGTAAATTAGGGTATGGAGATAAGAGCATGCCATCCATATTTAATAACAGATAGTATGAATTAAGTCCAATTTTTAATAACAAATAGGATGAATTACGTCCAATTGAATGTAGCTATCCCTTCATCTGTTTTATGAGAACAATTGATTGTCCAAAATTCCTCAGGCTCATGAGCTTGTATCTCCCAATATCGTTCAACAACAAATCCAAGAGTTGGGAACTGCAAATAAGAAAGAAAAAAGAAAAAAAAAAAGTTAATGCGGCATATTATAAAGCTCTGTGCTGCTGAATGTCATTCTATAATGTATTTAACGTACTCGCAGGTCTTTCTGAAGTAGTAGTCCCCAGATGGTAATCTAAGTTTGTGGCTTTACACAGATCGTGCATGTATGTATTTATATAGGAAAAGTATACAAAGAGACCATTTACTTTTATTAAAAAAAAAGTCACAATCACTCTTGTCCTTTAGATTTTAAATTGGGTGATTGTGAACATGTCATTGACTAGACGCAAAATTCAAAAAAAAATTCTCAAACTTCGTGACACACTCCAAGCCATCCAATTTGGAATCTACTGGTTATGAGTAATTGTGACCTCCTTGTATGAAAGGTAAATGGTCTCATAGTATACAACCCATTAAATTCTCAAACTTCGTGACACACTCCAAGCCATCCAATTTGGAATCTACTGGTTATGAGTAATTGTGACCTCCTTGTATGAAAGATAAATGGTCTCATAGTATACAACCCATTATATATGTTTGTATGTATGTATGCGCATATGTCTGCCTATGCATCCATTCCACGAAAAGAAACCCCATTGAAAAGCAGTTCCATTTAGCTCGAGTGTGTTTGAAGAAAGTTTGTCTATGTGTTATGTAGGTCTTGTGTTCGTCTGTGAGTGCATTTGATTTTGAGCCAAAACTTGTCATTTCCTGTACCACTCCCATGTTTGTTAATGTGGAGTGCTACAGGATATGGAGGGGCTGGAACATCCCACTACCCCAGAATTGAGATACCTTAGGTCCTTCCCATCCCCCCCACCCCACCCCGCCTCTCCAAAAGAAAAACAAGGTAACTGGTGGAAATAATTGTTCCGTGTGGGAGCCACCTCACATTGGGACAAAAAAATAAATAAATAAATAAATAAAAAGGTAAACCCCCCCCCCCCCACCCCCCGATGCCCTAAACTTCTCTTATCACTCTTCCCTTCTCTCACCCCTCTCATTCTTGCCCCACCGCTCTGCAACACCATTTATCACTCTTTCCACTTTCTCTTGTCACTCTTCCCTGATACCATGATAGAAAAGCTTGAAGAGAAAGGAGTGAGTGCCCTTAATCTCACTTGGGGAGTCAGTGCCTCTCTCTTTTAAGTACATATAATTACATTGTATAATTATGTCCTTGACTATGATGATCATGACAATATGGCACAAAACAGCATTTAAAATGACTACACTTATGTATTATACATTAAATTCATATTCTTAACAAATACAACAGACACATACTTTCATGGAAGGTAATTGTTGTTTTAGTTTTATATATAACTGAAAATGGTAAGGAGGGATGCCAAAAACGGCCCTCCACTCCATCATAGAGAAAAACCTGCCACTTCATAAGCACTTTGAGGATCATATCTCTCACATTCCTTGCCCGTCAAATTACTTTCCAAAAATCCCCTTCCACTAACAAGGGCGCTCAAGAGTAACTAATCATGATTCTGATTCTCAAAAATAGAGGTTTTATGTCAGCCATTGTGGAGTCTAACAACAATTTCATGCCTAATTTCACATACAGTACATATACAGTCTTAACAAAGTTAGTGCAACATTTACTAGGCATGCTAAAGGATCAAACATCAGTTAAACTAATGGAATGAGCAAAACCTGTGGCTTATTAAATGGAACAAGAATTAAAGGTCGGAAATTTATTATTCATTAAACAGAGTACAGTAGCTTGAATAGGTCACGAAATATATGTGAGAATAACATCATCAGCATACCTGGCAAGGACCATAACTGACAATGACATTCTTATCATCGTCACTGATATTAAGCACAAATGCATTTTTCAATAGCATAGTCTGGAATCTGGTGAAGGATGCACCAATCCGAAGGTCAATTTCCTATCACAAATCACAGCCATCAGGAATCCAGTGCCCCACATAACCAAAAAATAGGTGATACAACAGAAAAAACTAATAAGAGCCCAAATAACTAAGTGACCCAAAATTGCATCTATCCTTGAAAGAGGACAATAAGCTCCTTGTAGGGTATGCAGCATCAGTTGAAGGCATCATTCCATTGACTGATGGTTTGTTAAAATATAGGAATACGCAATATAAAACAATTTTTAGACAAGCCATCGTTTTTCAACATAGACAACAGTTAACTATATCAGACACAAAACAGAATAAGAAGAACTTAAAGAATATTGGAATAAAAACGATGGTACATGAAGAACTAAGGTTTATGTGAACCCAAACCTGCCTAGCATCAACAGCATCAGAAAATAGCTGGTTGGGCCGACCCAGATTTTGCACAGCATGACGAATTTCCCTGATGGAAGCGAGAGGGAGAAATCACAACTTAAGGACAAACAATATTGTAGTAGAGATGGCTGGAAAATTGCCTTTCTCCCATAAAATGCGTAAATAAGAAGGCAAAGGAAAATGCATTAAGGAACCTGTCAATTAAAGCTGAAAAATGAGCCCTCCATATGTCAAGATTACGGTTTGCTGTTGTGCAAACTTCGACCACTTCAAATGCGATGTTTTCCCCTTCTCTATCGCAGTCTAGCCACAGTACAAGCCACTGGCACGTCCTAGCCTCTTCTTCCAAAGTTCGCTTGATGTCCAGTTTGTCCTGCATTGAAAAAAAGCATAACAAATCATTCCATTTCTCAATGGAGAGAGAGAGAGAGAGAGAGAGAGAGAGAGGGAGATTGTTGTCTCTATTTATCTGATAATAGAGATGGATTTCTCACAGAGAGAGAGAGAAACAAAGAGAGATTATTTACATGTTTCTTGCGCAGACAGGTCCGAATGTATAGTTTGCATTTTTTGTAGACAGATAGATTGAGAAGAAAAGGGTGAAACACAGGGTTTTCATCATCTGAGAATTGGAAAATTGCTGGATTTTCTTCCTTAGACAGAGTACTGCGAATTTATAGTCATGGCTCTTTGCAGAGAGACAGAGCACAGAGAGAGAGAGAAATAGAGAGCGAGGGAGAGTGGGTTTTCTTCATCAGAGGAATTGAGAAATCACATAGTTAAGAGAGAGAGAGATTGTATACTTTGTTCTGAGATAAATAGAAAATAAAGAAATTGGTGGGTTCTGAGAGGTTTTAGAGAGAGAGAGAGAGAAATCGGACCTGGGGTACATGCTTTTGAATAGGGGCAGAGAAGAGGTCAGCAGGGTCACAGGAATGCCATTTCTTGTATCTCTCATGAAAAACAATCTCCATGAGATGGCCTGTAACAGAGGTAAACAGCATGTGACATCGTTGCCCCCTTATCGCATGCTCGAACTCATACACCTTATTGTACCTCGATCTCCCCTCTCTCACTCTAAGCCGGCCTTGAGAGAGAATGCCTGCAACTGCCTTTGCCACTGATGGCTTCTCTGCAACATTCAAAACCCTAATCCCTTCCCTCATAGGCCCTTCAGAAACTTCAAACAAAGAGAACAATCTGCGCAGATGAGAGAGAGAAAGAGAGAGAGAGAGAGAGAGAGTAGTGAAGACACTTGTAGCGAGAGAGGGAGAGAGAGCCGTGAACAAACTTGCAGAGCGAGAGGGATCCATTCCCGCCCAAACTAATAAGGGTCCTGATTTGACCTTGCGAGACGCCAAGAGATCGTACTCTCGAGGGATCAAATTGTTCATTCGCTCGTTCGGCCAATACCCCGTCCCAAATACCTGTCATTTCTTATATTTTCCGGAAGGTCCTCTGTTATGCTCACGGGAGATCACATTGTATGACTACTCAGTCAGGCACGAATGGATTTATAGATCTCAAAATTTGCAATCCACTTGAAAATCATGAACTCACTGTATTTAAATAAAAAAGGACATTGAGTTGGATTTGAGTGTCCAATAATTGACTTTTTTATTTTTATTTTTATTTTTAAACAAGACCTTGACCATACAAGTTCAACCCCTTCGAAAACAGCCCATTGGATGCAAATGGGTATTCAAGATAAAGTATAACTCAGAAGGGACCATCGAACGGTAGGCGCGATTGGTTACGAAAGGGTCACCCCAAAAGAAAGTTTAGACTATCATGAAATTTTTGCACCCGTCGCCAAGCAGGTTACAGTCACGGGACTGCTTGCTGTTGTAGCCTCTAAAAATTAGAATCTCTACCAATTTGATGTCAACTACGCTTTCTTACATGGTGATTTAGATGAAGAAGTTTATATCTCAATACCACCAGGGTTTGCTCGAGAGAAGGATAACAAAGTCTGTCGACTTTGAAAATATCTCTATGGGCTGAAACAGGTCTCACGGTGTTGGTTTCAAATATTCTCACATACACTTATTTCTGCTAGTTTCAAACAATCATCTGCAGATTACTCCTTATTCATTTTCAAATCTGACATGTTTATCACCGTTGTTCTAGTGTACGTTGATGATATCATTGTCACATGAAATAATGAGGCTCACATTACAAAGCTCAAAGATTTTCTCAAACAAAGGTTCCACATCAAAGACCTTGACAAACTCAAGTATTTCTTAGGGATCGAAGTAGCAAGGTCACCTCAGGGAATTCTACTTACCCAGCAAAAATACACCCTTGATATCACCTAAAAAACGGGTTTCTTAGGTTCTAAACCTATATTATTTCCTATGGAGCTGAATTTAAAACTCTAATCTGAGAATATCAAGTTACTTTCTGACCCCGAGTCATACAGAAGATTCGTTGGGCGGCTAATCTGCCTCACTATCACTCGTCTCGACATTAATTTGCGGTTCGCACTCTTAGCCAATATATGCACCAGCCCCGAGAGCCTCACCTTCAGCTACATAAAGAATTCTATATTACCTTCAAGGGACACCTAGCCAAGGACTCATTTTGTCCTCAGACAACTCATTACAAATATCGACCTATTGTAATTATGATTGGGCTAGATGTCCAACTACGCGATGCTCCACAACAGGTTACATTACTTATCTTGGGACCAGCCCAATGTCGTGGCGAACGAAGAAACAATCTATTGTCTCACATTCATCGACAGTGGCTGGATACCGTTCCATGGCAACCATTGCCTGTGAGTTAACGTGGATGAAAAAATTATTTTCCGATTTGGGGATCGATCATCCTCAGCCAGTGAATCTCTATTGTGACAATCAGGCAGTTTTTCACATCGCTACAAATCCAGTTTTGCACGAGAGAATGAAACATATTGAGATCGATTGCCATCTCATAAGAGAAAATATCCAAAATGGGCTAATCCGTACTTCTCATATCTCCACCAAACTTCAACTTGCAGATATTTTGACTAGGGTACTCGACAATGCTCAATTTCATTTTCTATTAAGCAAGCTGGGTGTTCTTCACACTCACCCTTCAGCTTGAGGGGGAGTATCACGATATGGCCGACCACATCAGCTAATGAATACTCAACCTCCTAATCGTATATATCTATTGTAAACTATGTGGATAATCACCCATATCCATATTGTTAGGAAAGTCCCTACAATCGAGGGATTAGTCGTTCACCCATGTTATTACAATTTGTATTTAAACACCACTATCTCTCAATGAAAATATTTGCAGCTTTCCAATATCGTGTATCTTAACAAATCTTAAGCCATTAGTTTTTCGAGCACATGTAGAGTGAGTTTGAATTTTGGAAAAATTATAGATATCCTCCCAAAATCAACTTTATGAACATCCTACCTCTCATACTTTTTGCATCCCACATTAAACCTCAATATTGTTTTTCTTTATATTTACCATCAAGTAAAAAAATCAATGGATTTAGGACAAAAATGTATTTACTCTCTTCTCCTCTATTTTGGAGTCACGTGACTCTCTCTCTCTCTGTCAACACTCTTTGCTTGTAATGCGGTGCTTGTAATGTGGTCCGGCACCATGTGTGCCAAATTGCATTGAGTTCCAGTGAGCTTTTCTCAAGCTTGTAATACGGTCCGACACCCACAGTGCTAGACTGAATTTTTTTTTCAGTTCGATACATTTTTGTGACAGACCGCATTATCAACCTTAACCTAAATTCTAATGGATTCGGCACACTAGGTAGAGGACCACAAAATCTTAGTCTATAGCTAGAGAGAGGGTAGATAGAGAAAAAGAAAGACAGAGAGATGAGAGAGATAGAAAAAGAAATAGAATGAGAGAGAAAGTGAGAGTGAGATTTACTTTGAGAAAGAGAGAGCGTTAGCAAAGAGAGAGAGAGAGAGAGAGAGAGAGTCATGTGACTAGTTGGGCCTGGATCTACCTTGCCTGGGCTGCCTTGGGGACTCAGGTTCGATTGATCCCCTCTCAAACGATCGCTTGACCTCATGAGCGCGTGTACGGCTCGTGTGTCGTGTGCAGATAGGTATATCCAACTATGAGAGGATTTTAAAGCGATAAATAAATGGACTCGAGCACCTACCTCCATGCGGTTTGAGTTTGTAGGATAAGCTTGGGCTATTGCCCTCTTAGATCAATGAACGAAAGCCCTCCGGTTGTTCAGCAATATGGTTTGAATGCGGCCCCCTCTCTAAACTCAACACCTCACCTGGACTCTCACTTGAAAACTGCTCATGAAATCCAATTAAAGTAAACTCCTCTTTGATGTGCTTTATGAGTTAATGGTCATAGTTTGGGGGTAGAGTGTTGGACAAGAATAAGAGGAGATTGATAAGAATTTGATTTAGAGATGAGAAGAAGAAGAAGAAAAATAAATAAATGAAGCAAGGGATGACCCAAAGAAAATTGAGCAGCCTCCTGGGGTACCCTCTCTCAAGAGCTATTACCAGAGACAAGTAAAAGTACCAGGCATGAAGCTTTGGTACCCAGAGGATTTGGAAAGTGGAGTTATATGACAGATATTATAACTATGTCACTAAACCAAAGAGCCCCCTAAATGTGATTGAGGGAGAGAAAAAAGTGAGAGAGAGAGAAAAAATGAAATATATGATAACATCTCACAACCTGAACACTATGTGAAAGGGTCAGAACTCTAAAGAAAGCTAACTTATGATGACCCCAGCCCAAGTGACCAAGTGCAGTAAAATCAGTGTTTCTTATTATCCGACTTCACTGTACGAACTGATGGTTAAAGTAACAATCAGAGAGTTAGAAACCTAGGGCACTATCTCAAGATGACCCAACATCAAATGTTCACGGATGAGCGAAAAGATGAGTAAGAAAAAGAACGAAGAAGTAATGAAAATAAGACATGAGAGAGGAAGAAAGAATGATAAAACAAAATGAAAGATGAATGAGAAGTGAGTGTGTGAGAGATGAGAGATGGATAATATGAATGAGAGAGAGTAGATAAAGATAAATGAGTTTAGAGAGAATGGAGTAAGAGAGTGAGAGAGAATAATTAATGAGATGGGAACAGAGAAAGTGGATGAAATGAGAGAGTAGAGCGAAAAGAGACAGACTCACATGTGGCCCCACACCCTACGGCCCTCCGCGCGGGCCTGGGGCTGGCCCTCTGTGGGGGTCAGCAGGGAGCGGGGTCGTGACACCCGCCTATAGTGTAGATCTGTCAACTAATGGGGGAGTGAGAGAGAGACGATAAAGATAATATAGAGGGGAGAGATGGACCCGCCTATGTTGCGGGGCTATCAACTAATGGGGAGTGAGAGAGAGAGACAATAAAGAGAGAGAAAAGAGAGAGGGGGAGCTGGACCCGCCCAAGGTGCGGGTCCGTGCGTCTAGGAGGAGAGGGGTGAGAGAGAAATAGGGAGAGGGGAGGGCCAGGCCCACCCCAAGCACGGGTCTGGGTTTAGACGAGAGAGAGAAATGGGGAGTAAAAGAGAGTGAGAGAGAGGGGACGAGAAGGTACTCGGACCTACCCTGGGTCTGAGAGAGAGAGAGAAGAGATATAAAGAAATAAGAGAGAGAAAGAGATCAAGAAGAGAGGGAATGAAAGAAAGAAGAGAGAAAAAAGAGAGAGAACAAGATAAAGAAGAGTAAGAAAATGAGAAAAAGAGAGAAGAAGATAGGGAGAGAGAGAAAAGCGAGGAGAGAGAGTGAACCTAGAACAAGCTTGAGCATAGATGCACATCCATCGGTCTCTTTGTATGCACATGAGAGAGAGGTCTTGGGTTAAGGTTAGGGTCTAAGGTCTAGGTGTATGGCTTAGGTGGGTTGGTTGAGGTATGGTGCATAGGAACTAGGGCGTATGGGATTGGGTGAGGTAAATGCTAACTAAAACATATAGGATACTACGGTGTATAGTGCATTATGGTGTATGGTGTAGGGTTAGGAGTAGGATAGCTAAGGTTGGTTATAGGGAGTATGGAGTAGGATTGGAAGCTATAGGTTCTAAGGTGTATGGAAGCTAGAAGTACTAGGGAGTATGGGATTGGAAGTTGGGAATCCTAAGGTAGGAATTTTGGAGTTCTAGGGGTATTTTCTTTATCTAAAAAATGTTTCTCTCTCCTCTCATCTTGGTCTTGAACTTAAAAGCAAAGTGAAAGTAATAAGCTAAGGACTCAAGAATTTACTTCAATTGCTCAAGAGAGATTACAAATAACCAAGAGTTTAAGAGCTTTATTATAAATGACTTAAGTTCCATATATAGAACAATCACAAAACAATTGTGGAATGCTAAAAAAACTACCAAAATTGTTAAACAATATACATTTTATGAATTAAAATGTTAATCTCGTTTTTTGACCAAATAACCAAAATACCCCTAGGCACTTTTCAACAAATGACAAAACCATCATTCCATGAGGGGCATCTTGCCATTGCTAGGTATTGGGAGTTTTTTCAGACGCTTACGGTGGTAATTTGGACGATCAAATATCGTAGGATCGATGCTTGAACTATCACGTACATTTTGATACCCATAAATCATCTTGAATGGATTTTTTAGGAAGAACCCAAAATCCAACCAAGTTCCATAAACTTGCGATTCTTCGATCACTAATCCGACACGATTTATGACTTTCAAAGCCTTCATTTTGATCACAAATCGAATGGGATACTATCACGATCATTTTGCAATAAATTTCGTCAATTTTGGCCTCCGTTTGAGAAGTCGCCGGAAAATGGGATTCTGGAGACTGAAAAAGTATGCCATTTTTTACCTAAACAATCGTGTCATCCGGTCTCTTATTATACATAAAAACTATATCAAACTATAGCTCTTTGAAGCACGACCGCAATAGATCCATACTTGCGACGATCCGATATTGAGATCTTGAGCTATGGCCTCATAAAGAATTGGATGTTATTATTTATAAAATCTGAATTTTCATGTTTCAAATCCATCTTTTCTTTAAAAATTCTCTCATTTCTAGACATACAATGATACGTGCCATATGTCAAAATGAGGGGGTCGTCGAGATCTAGCTTGTGTTCAGATTTGAGCTTAATTGGACGCAAAATGAGTGAGTTATAAGTATTTGAAAGTCATCCTGAAATGAAAAAACACAGTTTTCATAAATAGAAACTGGTTCACTAAAGTTGCACCGTAATAGTGTAAAACCCACCATTTTATGGTAAGTTAGGCCCATAATGATTCCAGATGGTCCGATTGAGCCAAAATAAGGTACTTGGGGGTTTTTCGATGTTCCAGATGTCTGACACTGTTTTGAGACCCAGAAAATAGGATTATAGTTAAAGGGTCCATTTTCAGCATGAAAAAAATTGGATTTAAAAATCAAGTTTCGTCCTGATCATATCAAAACTAATCAGAACGCGAAAAAACTTTGTGGGTGTTCTTAGGGTATCCAAAACTACCCTCTCATACAATTTGAGGCCATTATGACACTTCTTCAAAGGTCGTCCAGTTTTAGGCTTATTGCTACAGTGTTCCCGTGGTCATCTTGGATACCGACGGGACTAGGTTACTACCGGTTCTCTCCTTATTTGCCTCGGGAATACAAGTGTATAAAAAATGATGCATAACAGTGACCCCAAAATAGAGGAGAAGAGGGAGTAAGGACTTTCTATTATCCTAAATTCATTGACTTTTTGACTTAAGATGTAAATATAAGAGAAAAAATAAAATAATATTGAGGTTTAGGGTGAGAAACAAAACGATTTGGGGGTAAGATGTATAGAAAGTTGAATTTAGGAGAGGTATCTATAATTTTTTCTTGAAATTTTTTAGGTTGGTCACGAGGATGACGAGGCTGCATTCTAAAAGCGGGTTTTGAAATACTTCTCCAATGTGTTTTATTAAGTATTTCAAAATTTACTGATTTGGATTAGGAATAGTCGATGTAGATTGAAAATCAGCAGACTATGTAGATTGAAAATCAACAGGACTATGTAGATTGAAAATTAGTGGGACTAACATGTTTCTTAGTCGGATCCGTGATCAATCTGATTCCCATAAACTCGTTGGGAGTTCAACTACCCAAAACGCCAAATCATGACACCGAGTATCACATATTCAAATCTCACAAGTCCATAGTGACACACAACATGGAAACCTCGATCTGATCTTGAGTTTAAGCCAAATGGTGTGATCAATCTTGTGTTATGGTGTGTCATTTACATGCCATGTAAATGAGTAAATGACATTGTGTAATGGGCAACATGAATTACACTTTTCTATTGTATTTTGTTCATTATCTTTATAAAACAAGCGTGCTTTCTCAGAAGAAAAAAAAAAAAGGCAGTGTTTTGGTGTGTCATTTACATACTTTGGCTCTCTCCAAACCCATATGGTATTTTTCGTTTGCCAAGTACTTCACATCTTAAGAAGATTCAATGGGGACCGTGATTAGTATGGCATTGAGCTTGGTGATTCGGAGTGAGGTCTGTTAAGTCCTTTAGAGATGATCCACGGCATATTGTTTCCAACAATGACTTCTCATGGTTCTTGTTTTTTTTCTTATAATTTTTTAGTTTATGATGAATGAAATGAGGTTGTTTCATGGCTGAAATGATGTTGTTTCATTGCGGGGTTGTTTCATTGCCGCATATGAGGATCCTTGGTTTGTTTTTGCTTCCTTTTGTTGGAATTTTATTGTAAGTGGCACCTATAAATAGGCTCACTAGTACAGTTGCCGAAAAATTTCAATTTATATGCTCATCTTTCATTGGAATCATAGTTTGCTCTTCTCTTGACATATAGAAGTGAGAATTAATTTGATCCGGATTCGAAACTAAGATTTTGGACCCTATTCAGATCCAGGTAGGGACCCAAAATTTGGATCATCCGAATTGAAATTTGGATCGGATCCGAGTGCAGGTGGATTAGATTCGGATTCGACCCAGATCCGGATCCAGATTTTTTTAATAGTAAATTTGTATTTTATATAGATAAATTTTTTTAAATCGTATATATAATTCGGATTTGGATCCGATATATGCTATTTGGATCTGGATCTGGATCTAAATATCCAGGATCCGATTTGAACCTGGATCCGACCCAAATCCGATGTATACTGTTCAAATTCAGATCCAGCGCTGATCCAACCTGTTCTTACCCCTACTAACATATTCTTTTTGTTTTTCTTGGTTTTAAATCAGAAATATAGGAGCCAAGGAGTTCATGATTTTACTGAACACTTATTGATGGTTAGGCTTTGGTTCGGAAACCTTAAACCGCTATATATATTAAAAAAATTTGCATTGTTTTTGGGCATCGTAATGAACGGATTATGTATTTCTTGGAGACACTATACGGTTTTTTTTATGATTCCGAGTCTAGTGTCACTACAAAGTTAGTGGGAGGTTTGAGAGATATGGGCTCATCATTGAGAGTAGGGGTCGCTACGAGCCTAGTGGCTTGGCCTAGCTTGATAAAATCAGGGCCTGGGCTATAAAATGTGGCCTGAGGTTTGGGCCAAGCCCAGACAACCACAACTTTAAGATAGGGTTGAGCCGGGCATGGGCCATGGCCGGCCCAGCCCGGCCCTCTTTTTTTTTTATTTTATGGCTACGCCCTGCCCACCCCATACCTAATAGGGCTAAGCCAGGGCTTCTTTAGCCCAATCAGGGCGGGGTCAGGCCGATCTTATGGAGACACGGGCCAGCCCAGCCCATAGCTAGCCCTAATTGAGAGGCATTAGTTCTCGTTAACCATAACTCAGAAGTTTACACTCTGTTGCATGTAGTTCCAAACATAAATTAGTTAGATCTTTGTGAAATTGTATTTTTCTTCACCATTTTTTACTCGCGTTTCAGCTCAGAAAAATTGAGAGAGAATCTATTTGTGGATTTGGAGAGAGTAATTTTATCGAATGATGCTCATCTTGATTTATCAATAGCAAAATCTGAATGGACAATATAAAAAAAGGGGTTGAAATCTTTTTCAATGCCAATAAAGGGGGTCAAAAAATTATAAATTACACTCGAGGGTATACTTTTAATTTGTTATATCAATTATGAATGTCCTTGAAAAAGGTTGAAAAATCCTAAATTACCTTGTTTGAGGTTGGGAATCCAGAATAATCAAAGATACTTTGTTAATTTTACCCTCGAAGACGTATTTCTAACATTTGGTTAGTGCCTCTATAGGGGTAAAATTAGCAAAGTAACCTCTAAATGTCTTGACATTCCAACACCAAATAGGGCAGTTAAAACAAAATTCAATATATTTATTTGAGGATGTATCTAATTGATATAAAAATTTAAAAGCATATTATTGAGTGTAATACCCTTTTGATGATTTTGGAAGGGATTTCAACCCTTTTTTTTTATATTCTCTCAAATCTGAATTGTGACATGTTATGTCACTAATTCATACTACCACTGAACAACATGATTTGGGGACCATACTAAGTTTTTTTATTGCATTTGTCTATTTAATTTAAAAAAAAAGAGGAAAAAGAGAAACTTTCTTGTGAATTGGAAGAAATCGTGAATTTATTTGTAGATGCTTCATCTTGTTTTTCTTCAACAAAATTTGAATTCTGATGCTAAGTCATCAATTCATACTCTCCTTGAACGACATGATTTGAGGTTCATCATAAGTTTTTCTACTGTATTGTTGAGCCAATTTTGTGGGGATAAAATTTAAGAGAGCATGTAAGATTGGGGAAATATGTAGCTTTATGTTAAGGGTGCCCAGTTTGAAATTTGCATAAAATTGAACTTTGGCATCATATTTTGTTTTTGTAAAAGACATCTAGCGTCCTCTTGATTCCGTACAATGAAGGGATATGGTGAGCGACCTTATAGGCAGCCTAGAATTCCCATGACCGGTGGTCGAATCAAAGGAGTATCCACTGAAGTTGTGGATACTGAAACCCCACAGTGTAGAGGGGGAGAATCCAGACCCAAAAATTTTGAAGTTTTTATTTTGAGTGTGATCGAATGATTTTTCATAGCTCTTATCTTTTTTTCTTTCAGGACCATAAGTTCATCAACAATCATAACTATGATTGAAATAACGCCTACACCTATGTTGTAAATCTGATATACGTCCGATTACAATGAATTATTTGTTGTGCACGGAAGCTCTAAACTTGATGGATTAATTTTTTGGCAAATAAAGCATGAAACACATACAACAAGAACAAAAACATTTACGTGGATCACCCCAAAATGTCTACATCCACGAGCATGCAAACAAAAAGCTACTATACCAATGAAAGTTACATCAAAGATTTTGGAATAAATATCGACAAAAAACTCAAGTCGAGTAAACCCTTTTCAACCACTCTCCCTTCATTCTCTTTACTTCAGGCAATATCGACAACACGAGATAGATACGCAAGAGCAAAGAGAAACAAACTTTCTCTCTAACTAAAAGGTGAATAACCCAAAATCTTTATGGGAACCGCTTATCTACAATAAACAAACAAGCCTCTCAATCTTCCGGAGCCTAAAAGATGCACCATCACAATGGTTCTATTCAAATGATGCTTTATTTTCTCTAAGAGGAAATTCAAATGATGCTTTCTTTTCTCTAAGAGGAAATTGCATCTTATGCATGAGAGACTCTAGCTCTTTTTCTCTCCATATGAACCATAATTCCCAGATGGTTACCCAAATTGCGCACACAAATGCTCTGCACTTTCATCATATATATATAAGATTAGGAGTTCATACTAAATAAGAAACTTCCTATAGATCTTGCATATATCTCAAAAGACTAAGAGATATATCTACGAGTCATAATTTTTTTTGGATTTCTATTTCTCTTAGAAAACTTATCAATATCAATCTCAATCCCATATAATATGGATCAATCTCAATCAATTCCATAAAATATTGGATTCCGACAATCTCTACATTGATATCAAAATCACCTACTCACCATGCCAACATCTATTGGATAGCTTCATGGATTTTTATCTTTTGCCAAATAAATTTATTTATCGTTCTTGCTGAGAAATTAGTGCTGGCCATCAATCTTTTCCACCTCGAATTTTGCATTTGAAACCTTTATTGTCATACCGAAAACCCCAAACCAAGCTCGGATACTACTTGTTGTGCTCTAATACCACTTGTTATGCGCAGAAGCTCTAAACCTGATGAGTTGATTTTTTGACAAATAAAGTACGAGAAATAAAACATGAAACACATACAATAAGAACACAAATATTTATGTGGTTCACGCCAAAAGGGCTATATCCACTACCACGGCAAACAAAAATCCATTAAATCAATGAAAGTTACATCAAATATTTTGGAACAAACCTCGACAAAAAAGTCCAGCAAACCCTTTTCAACCACTCTCCTTTTATTCTCTTTACTTCTGACAATATCAACAACACCGGATAGAGACGTGAGAGCAACGAGAAACTGACATTCTCTCTAATAGGAACAACTCAAAATCTCTATGGGAACCGTTTCTCTACAAGAAACAAACAAACATATCAATCTTCGAGAGTATAAAATAGGTATTATCGTAATGTTTCTCTTCATAGAAATCTCTATTCTTTCTCTACAATATATCTCAATAAGAGATGACAAACCCAAAAGAGCCTAGGTTTCGGGTTGTCAGTATGATAGTAAAAGTTTTGAATGCAAAGTTTGAGGTGAATAAATTTGATGGAAACACTATTTTATCAGCAAGAATGATGAAAAAATTTATTTGACAAATGTTGAATAATTTGTAAAGCTATCCAATGGATGTTGCCATGGTGAGCAGGTGATTTTGATATCAAGGTAGAGATTGTTATATTTGGAACTCTCCAAAATCACCCACATAAGGAAATCCCATATTTTGTGGGATTGATTGAGATATTCCCATATTATGTAGGATTGAGATATTCTCATATTTTGTGTGATTGAGATTGATATTGATAAGTTTTCTAAAGGAAATAAAAATACAAAAAGATTATGACTTTTGGATATATCTCTTGGTTTTGAGATATATGTAAGATCTATATGAAATTTCTCATTTAGTATGGATTCCTAATCTTATATATATATATATATAGTCGTGGGAGGCGAGG
>NW_006495314.1:199454-235305 GCF_000471905.2 Amborella trichopoda | reverse complement strand
TATATTATAGTATACGTACTACTATATATATATATATATATATATATATATATATATATATATATATATATATAGGATGAAATTGCAGAAAATTCGTGTGCTTTATTTGAGTCACCATATAGGAATGGTGGTTCCTCTGGAGAAAGAGGGAGCTAGAACCTCATGTGCATAAGATGCAATTTCTTCTTCGAGAGAAGAAAACTTTCTTTGAACAAAAGCATTGTGATAGTGCCTCTTTTAGACTCCCGAAGATTGAGATACTTATTTGTTTCTTATAGAGAAGTGGTTTCTATAAAGATTTTGGATTCTTACCCTTTTAGTAAGAGATGAAGTAAGTTTCTCGTTGCTCTCGTGTCTCTAGTGTTGTCGATATTGTCAGAACTAAAGAGAAGGAATGAAGAGTTGTTTAAAAGGGTTTTCTAGACTTGAGATTTTTGTTGAGGTTTGTTCCAAAATATTTGATGTAGCGTTCATTGGTATAATAGATTTATGTTTTTCATGCCCGTGGATGTAGCCCTTTTGAGGTGAACCACGTAAATTTTTACGTTCTTGTGTTATATGTTTTATGTTTTATGATTTATTTCTCATACTTTATTTGCCGAAAATCAATTCGTCGGGTTTAAAGCGTCTGTGCACAACAAGTGATATCAGAGCACAACAAGTGGTATCAGAGCACAACATTATTCACATTATGTCATGTGGCTCACACTACATGCGCTCAACGAGAATACCATTACTCTATATTGAGAGGTGTTTAAGATGATCACTCTTCCCGTTACACCATGCGAGAATAGTATGTTACCATGTGACCATGGGTGCCATCAAAAGCCGTAAGAGTATATTTGGAAGTTGAGGCTTAATGTTGCTACTTTTATATTTCTTCACATAATCATGTTCGATTTGGTCACGTGGAGTATAATTATAACAATGATTAGGTAAAAGCAAAATAATACTAGAACTAGTAGAAGACCTTTGGCATCACACTATGGCTGGTAACCAAAAAACCTGTACACACATGATGCTCATTAGCTAATCAACAACATATAAGTTTTATTCAAGATGTTCCTTTGCAAAAATATTTTAGAAAAACATGATATAAAATATCATATTATTTACAAATAGATTCTTGGTGTAATGAGAAAAACATTTCATTGACGAGCTAGGTGTGTGTGTGCAAGAAAGGGCTGATTGGTCTCTCATGCATTAAGGAGATTGTCGAGGATAAGTGGAGATGCTCAATCCGGTGTGATCAAGATTGTCTAGGGCAATGCCGGAGCTGTTTTGGGTAAGAGGGAAGATGTGTTCTATGTTAGTTTTCATTGAAACTTAATGTGATTATGCACAGATGAATTAAGGCCTCACAATGCATTCCTTGATAGGAGAATTCTCAAATTGTGATAAATTGCCGGTTAAGGGCGAGGAACCGACGTTGTAATGTGCACTAACTATGAGAGGGGCATCAGGTATGATAGAGTTGGTAGTTGAAAACTTATCCGATCTCAAGAAAGAGGAGTGGTGGGGTATTTTTATTAAATGGATTATCGACAAAGAGACATTTTTTGTTTTGTACATAAAGGTCACAAATTATTCTTACTCTTAGATGTCAAATTGAATGGCTTGGGATGAGTCATGAAATCTGAAATTTTTTTTTTTTAACTATATCTTGATTCAATGACACTCTTAAAATCTCCCAATTTAAAATTTAAGGGATGAGAATGATTGTGACCTCCATATAAATTTAAAAGACAAGAATGATTATGACCTCCATGTAAAAAAAGATAATGGTCTCCTTGTAGATAATCCCTTTATTAAAAAAGGATTGTAGGGAGCGAGTTGCGTATTCCTCTTAAAAGTATTTTTTAATGCCCACAAATTTGTCCTTCCCTCTCATCTATTTGCTATTTTTTCTATGTAAAAAGTGCCAATATTCTTTGGCCTTACACTCTCAGGCCATCAATGCCAATATTCTCTGGCCTTACACTCTCATGCACTCATATCAAATGTATTCGGATTTCATCCGAGAACAATGCCATATTAAGATGAGTGATAAATTCAAAATTTGATTGTAAGTTAATAATCATTTATATAAAATGGAAAAAATTTAAATACCCCAGGAAAATTGTGGATTGTAACTAATGTTTTCCACTATTCAACAAAGTTTATATGAATATGTTATGCTTCAACTCTCCATGTGTGAGACTCAAATTTTCTCTCTTTTGGAAACGTTTTAAGGTTAAAGAGAAGACATATGGATTGGAATATGTAATCCTTTTGTTTCCAATGATTGTCATTCATTTTGTTAATAATGAAGATTAAGACAAATTTAAGAAATATGATTGTGACCTCCATGTATAAAAAATAAATAGTTTTTTTATAAAGAATGCCTTTGTAGAGAATGCTTTTATTGGAGAGTGAGTTACACATTCCACCTAAAAGTATTTTTTTGTTTTTATCTCCGTAAAAAATGCCCACAAATCCATATCTTTCTCTCTTCTCTATTTGTTATTTTCTCTCTAAAACGTGCCAATGTTCTCTCTCCTTACACTCTCATGCCATCAAATCCATGTCCTCTCTCCTCTATTTGTTATTTTCTCTCTAAAAAGTGCCAATGTTCTCTGTCCTTACACTCTCATGCCATCAAATCCATGTCCTTCTCTCTCCTCTATTTGCTAATGTTCTATCTCCTTACACTCTCAGGCCATCATATCATATGTGGTCGGATCTCATTCCATTTTCACAACAAAGCCATATTCAGATGACTAATAAACTCAATATTTGATTGTAAGTTAATAATCATCACTAGAAAATGAAAAAAATAAAATGCCCTAGGACAATTGTGAATTGTAACTGATGTTTTCCACTATTGCTATTCAACGAAGTTTATTCCATGTAATGAACCGTGATGAACATGTTGTGCTCCAACTCTCCATGTGTGGGACACAATTTATCTCCCTTTCAAAAACGTTTTAGGTTAAAGAGAAGATGTATGGATTGGAATATGTAATCCTTCTATCTCGATTGTCTTGTCATTCATTTTGTTAAGATCCAACAAATATATCTTGAAAACATATTTAATAGAGCAAAAACTATAGCAAACAACTAATAAAATTCCTTTATTCATATTTGCATAATTGAAAATTAAGACTCATGAATACACAGCCAAACCATATTCTTCCCCAAAAAAATCAGCATCCAAAATTGAAATTGGGACTACAATCTAGGATATTCACAGCTGCACAAACATGATTCATGTTTGAATCTTACCACTAACTAACCCAAAAGAAAAAAAAAATCCTTTCCTAAGGAATGACTAACTTTATAGAGGAAAAAAAAAAAAACATGTTTCTTAAACAGCGCTCTATAATTAACAGTTTTGAAAGAAGATAATATTTGCTGCAAATTGAAATCAGGCCCATTTCACAGGGGCAAAGACTGTTGACCTAAAGGGCAAGAGATCATCCATGTACCCATGATCCCACACCAACTTAGTTCTCTGACCACTCTTCACATTATATAACAAAATGGCTCCTCTTACTCCTGTCAAGAGGGACTCACCATGCATTGCCACAGGCATCTTAAGACCGAAACCATGAGGCATTGCCACAGGCATGTTAAGACCAAAACCATGAGGCTCAAAAACTTCTTTTTCAAGCTCAAGTTTGATTACTTTCTCCCACGACTTATTTTCTTCCTTTTCCCTCAAAACCCAAATTGTAATCTCACAATGGAAGCCATGCACAAAGCATACTTGCTCATCCCATTCAATGAATTTGAAGTTAAACAAAAAATATGGGTCTTGTGGGTTCGGGACCCCTAAAGGGAGTGGAAAGCCCTCTTCCCATTCTTCTCTCTGGAAATCGAAGGCTTGCACAAAACTCATGCTCAGAAAACAGTTCTCATTGTAGTGAGCACCATAGCATTTTCCCTGTACACATGTAAGCGCATTTCCAATCGCTCCACATGGATGAGTATGTAAAGGAATTTCGTGGCCCAAAGGATGTTTCTCAACCACCTTCCAGCTTCCATTGACTGATGAATATAACTTCCAACCAGAGATAGAGCTGTATGCTATTATCTTGAAAACTGCATTGATAGGTTTGTAATGAAATCCAAAAGTTTGCCATAACCGTTCACCTGTTTCGATGTAGATGGAGTCCTGGGTTACAGGGTTAATGACACAAAAGTTGCCATGCTTTGTAAAGTATTTATCGATAATATTGTAGCATACTATGCCATGGCTACAAGCCAAACCAGGGAATTGGACTTCTTATGAGCTTAGCAGTTGGCGGGGTTTTATGGAGTTTTGAAGATCACGAAGAGAAACACCATGAATGCAGTAATTTGAGGCACTAGCACTATATCTAACAACTAGTAAAATAAAGGGTAAAGGAGGTCTAAGATAATGGACTCGAGCAAAGTGGAAAGATGAGAGGATTTCACGCCATAATTTCTAAACACATCTGAACCTACTGATGGATTCTGCAGGAAGTGCCAGCAAAATTTTCTCGACAATGTTAAGACTCATGTAAAACCCGCCTTCCTTCCCAAATACTTCTTGGGATGTCTCCTTTTCTTCTTGTAAATCTTCAAGAATAACTGAGATTCCTTTTCTTTTAGGTGAAGTCTTCTCTTCTCCTTTGGCCATGGTCCCAAAAACTTCTTGGGATGTCTCCTTTTCTTCATGTAAATCTTCAAGAATAACTGAGATTCCTTTTCTTTTAGGTGAAATCTTCTCTTCTCCTTTGGCCATGGTTGAATGATTTACTTCTTCGTGTAAATCTTCAAGAATAATCCAGTTGCAGGTCTGAAGAACCTCGTGTTCAATTGCTCCTTTGGCTGCAATCGAATTAATCTAACGTTCCTGTAAATCTTAAACAACAACCGAGCAATCGAATGAATCTAATGTTCCTGTAAATCTGAAACAACAACCGATCCTTGTGATCTTTTCTGGGTTCACTGATAAAGGAAAGAGAAAGGGTTCTCAACACAAACTCAATTTCTAAAAATATGGCTTGTAATTCATATTTATACACAGACAGAGCATTATCTTAGAGAGTATTCGACTTTGAAGGTGTCTTTATCTTGGAAAGCATATCAATAGGACTTCATATTTATGCACAGAGAAAGCATTATCTTAAAGAGCATGTAAATAGACTTCGGCACTTATCCACAGAAAAAGCATTATCTCAGAAAGTAAAAAAAGGACTCCTACTTCATATGTAAATGGACGAAACTTGAAGTGTCAATTTCGATATAACTAAATTTGAAAACCTTTTTTTTTGATGTGGAGGAAAAAAAAGATTGAAATAGACAGGTTAGTTAACAGTATCTAAATTTCTCTGTCGTCCCATACAGTATGGTCCCGTGGGAGCAGTCCAGAACATTTAATTTGCTCTCGCAGGAGCATACTGTGCATGTGCTCCCTCACTCAAAGCACCTAATTGAGAGGATTTTTCGCAATCTAATTCAATCTCGAGGCATAAGGTTTAGTAGTATAGTTTATTTTAAATTTTATTTTGGGAGATTATTCTATGGGTTGCCTAGATTATATACCAAATTTTGAAATCCAAAAATAAGCCCCAACACTGTGTTTTGCCTAAAGGAGTAAATGGATTAGGAAAATTGTTCCATGTGTTGGGGGACGCGTCCCCCCGATGAGGTATAAAGCCTCTAAAGGATGGATGCAAATGGGTGATCCATCTAACAACGATTGAGACTAATGGTTCAAATATTTATTTGATAAAATTATTATATTTTTAATTTTTAAATTTTATTTATTTTTTAAATTCATGATCTACATGGACTCGCAGAAACTGCATCCAATGGATAATATACTCCCACGTAGAAAATATTTTGGCATCTTTCTAAATAGGGAAAGGTTTTTATGCTTCCCTTAATAGCGATCTATGCTTCTCCTACCATCCAGCCATCCAATTTTGATCAAGAGAGTCACTTACCGTTTGATCTTAGATCTGACATCTCCAAGTATTTTATTTTTGGTTTTTTTTATACAAATTGTATGAATATGAAATTTGATACGTATCATCTTCTCATTGGGGCGCACCTATAAAAACATATTAAAAATAATTTTTTGATAAAATATAATGACCAAAATACCGCTTGAAACTTTCAAGAGTATTTTGGTCATTTTATTTTATTAAAAATATTTTTTTTATATATTTTTCAATAGTACAAGTTTAATAGAGGATTGGACATATGAAATTTGGTTTCAATATTGGAAATCTTTGTGATAGTTTTAAAATATAATTTCATTTTTATTTATAAAGTTTAAAGCTTCAAAAATATAGTAGATCCGGATCTATGAAAACTTGAAAATTGATGGTTTTGAAATACGTTATATAATACGCTATTTCCAAAACTTGAAATCCGTTTTGTTCTCATGTCCGAGCATCTTGATGTTGAGATGATCAATTTGATGATATGTAATCTCAAATACATATAATATCAAATAAATCCTTATGTCTTTAAAAAAAAACCATGGTTTTCCTACAAGTCAAAACAAAAGGGCATTTAACCATCTAGTTAACTTTTTCAATGTCTAGAATTAAAATAGAACAAAGAAAGCTTTCCCTTAAAGTATTTATTCTTTTTTCTTTTTCTAATGACTTCGTCATCTTAAATTCTAAAAAAACTATCTTCTCTCGTAATCATCCATGGACCCCTTCCTCTCTCTCTCTCATATCATGTGAATTTCATAAGTATTTTAAACATGTCATCTCAAATTTGATTTGGACGATGGGGTTCTTAAAAAATATTTGACATAAAAAAAATTGATCAAAATACTTCCGAAAGTTTCATTGAAACATCAAAACCAATCTAGTAGCATTGTGCCAGTGACAAATACCAATCGTCATCTGGAAAATTCCGTGCGGCCCACGTTCCGATAAAATTGCATAACCTTCAAATATGCACTGCAGTGTCATGATTGTTTCCATGTTTCTCCAAAGATTTATTGAACGTGTTGCTCAAAATCGCATCTCCGAGAACTGAACTCGAAGAGGGCCTGACTGAGTACCATGTTCAAGAAAACCTGTGGAAAGCATGAGAATATCAAATCTTCTGAAATTTCAGGAGAAAATTCTTTCAAGTTGGAGTAAATTAATGATAAGAGGGGAAGAGATGTAATATGTGAGGTTGGCCCAAGCAAGAAACAACTCACGTATTTCCTCCCCATTGTTTTATGGACCTGGTTCTATGTGGCCAAGCCTGCATATGTAAAAATCCATGCCTTTTAATAAATCTATTTTTGAGATGAATTTCAAGACTTAATTTTTTAGGACATGCAATATCTAACATGGAGATCATGAATATGAAATAATAAATAAAATTGAAAAAGTAAAAATAATAGTCCTAGTAAGAAAACATTTGGACCGTTAGTTTCCATTGTTTTTAGATTGAACACCTACTTGCATCCATCTTGAAGAAGGATGCTTTACACTTTTTGGACCGTATATGTAGAAATGCAGTCTACCCAAATAAAACAATTTTCCATGTTTTATTTTATTTACTTTTTGAATGTTGTTTTATTTGTTGGGATTGTGCAACGATGATTTATCTTTATTAGAAGGAGGTCACATTCACTCATAGCCCTCAGATGCTAAATTGGATGTATTAAGTTGCGTCACAAAATTCAAGAACTTTCTTTTTGAACTTTGAGTCTAGCCAACAATTCACTCAAAACTATTTTTGATTTGAAATCTAATGGACAATAATGATTATGATTTATTTGTACTAAAAATAAATTGAGTCTCTTTTTATCCTTGGCCCTATTTCTTCTTTTTGTTATCTTTTAGGCAAAAAAAAATTATACAAGGCATCAACCTTGAGCAATAAAATAACCTGCACCTTAGAAATCTACAATAAAATGCTTAAGAATTTAAATGATTATATTGACTTTGAGATATAAGGATATAAAAATAAAAAAATTATAGTTTTAAAACTAATGCATCTTATAATATATTATTTAGGCATTTTATTTTCAAGACATTCAAGTGTTTGTAGATGTGTTCAATTGGTACCATCTTTATAACTTTAAATTTTAGATTAAGGGTAAAAATAGATTTATAGGTCAT
The DNA here is from genome assembly GCF_000471905.2 of Amborella trichopoda. The sequence continues at coordinate 227,212 of NW_006495314.1, read as the reverse complement.
CTTAGATACTTATGACACCAAAAGTGATAAAGTTTGAAGATGCATCTTAATTTGATTTTTTTTTGAAGGTTAAAGAATGCACTCGTTAGATAATATTATTAGGGTGGTCAACCTCCCTAAAATAATTAAGTTAGACCTGAAAGACGACTTGACCCCTTCCCTACATGTACAGTCGGGAGGTACGATCTTGAATCATTGGAGCTTGGATGAACTTGCAGAGATTCTGGCTTTTTCATCTTTGATTTTGGGTTTTTTACATGGTTTGAAATGCATCTAGATGCATCTCTGGTTTTGGGGTTTTAAATGGTTTAAAATGCAAAATAGATTCATCTCTGGTTTTGGGATTTTTACATGGTTTAAAATAGAAAGAAGTGTCTTCCTGAAACTTGGAACTTCGCTCTCTTCGCACCACGCCGCTCAGCCAGACCCCTCTCTGCTCCCTAGCGTTTGCTCATCTCGTTTATTTGTCACCAGTTTATTTCAGCAGCTGCGGCGAAAAAGGTTTGAACCTCCCCTTTTCTCTGCGTAACGCCCCCCTCTCTCTCTAAGGGCTTTTACCCTTTCCTATAGAAAATGTGGATGCCCGCATTCACCGTTTTCAATTCAAGGGATTGCTTGTAACTCGGTTCTGTAATTTTTCTGAATTGATTTAAAATAAAGGCTGATTGATCGTTAGGGTGTGGGGGTAATTTGGTTGGGTTTAATGGAATGTGGTGGTGTTGGTGAAGAAGAAGAAAAAAAGAGTATTGTTGCAGGGGATGCAACTTTTCTCTCTCTTCTCCGATGGCAGCCTCACCACCAAAATGCCGTTTGTCTCTCTTCTCCCATCAACTATCTCCAAGGTGAATCCTTTCTCCTTTCTTTTCTTTTTTTCATTCTTCTCTCTCATATCTCTCTAGATTCCTTTCAGCGATCATTTCTCTCTCTCTCTCTTCGTTTCCCTCACCTGCAACTGCCCCTCTTTCTCTCTATAGGTTTAGATCTGCGGGGAATGTGCAAGGCAGAGGGGACGGGCCGCACCCGCACGCACGAGTGCCCTCACGCACGGAGAGCCCGCATCACGAGACCGCACGAACAAGAGCCCGCACGTACGGAGATCCCGCACCAGTGCCCACACATACAGAGAGCCCGTACAAGTGCCCTCACGCACGGTGAGCCCGCACGAGTGCCCTCACGCACGGAGAGATCGCACAAGTACCCGCACGCACAGAGAGCACGCACGAGTGCCCGCATGCACGGAGAGCTCGTACCACGAACCCGCACGTACGGAGAGCTCGCACGAGTGCCCTCACGTTTGTAGAGCCAGCACGAGTGCTCTCATGAATTGGGAGCCCGCACAAGTGCCCTTCGAACGGGGAGCCCGCATGAGTGCCCTCACGCATGTAGATCCCTCACGAGTGCCCTCACGCATGTAGAGCCCTCACGAGTGCCCTCACGAACGGGAAGCCTGCACGAGTGCCTCACGCATGTCGCGCCTGCACGAGTGCCCTCACGCTCGTAGAGCCCGCACGAGTGCCCTCACGAACGGGGAGCCCGCACGAACGGGGAGCCCGCACGAGTGCCCTCACGAAGGGAGAGAGGGCACACACGAGTGCCCTCACGCAGGGAGAGAGGGCACGCACAAGTGCCCTCACGTAGGGAGAGATGGACCGCACGAGTAACCGCATGCAGGGAGAGAGGGCCCGCACGAGTAGCTGCACGTAGGGAGGGCCCGCACGAATACTGCATGCAGGGAGAGCCTGCACGAGTACCACACGCGGGGAGAACCAGCACGAGAAGTGCGTATGCAAGGAGAGCCCGCACGAGTAGCCGCGCATGTAGGGAGTGCCCGCACGAGTAGCTGCATATGCAGGGAGAGCCCGCACGCAAAGGAGAGCATGCAGGAGTGGCTGCACGCACAGAGGGCTCGCGGGAGTGTATGCTCGTACAGAGAGCTCGCACGAAGGGAGAGACCGCACAGAGAGCCCGCACGAAGGGAGAGCCCGCACGAGTGCCTGCACGTACGGAGAGACCGCACGAGTGCCCGCACGCATTGAGCGCCCGTTCGAGTGCCCGCACGCACGGAGAGCCCGTTCGAGTGCCCGCACGTATAGAGAGCCCGCACAACTGCCTGCACGTTCGGAGAAGCGCGTTCGCTAAGAGTAAGCACGCACGCGCGATGAGCCATTGGTGATAGATTTGGTTTTTTTCGTTCAGATAATTTAATAAGTTTATTTTAAAGGCAAGAAAGAAAAAGTAAAAGCGGACCAATGAATCGTCGGCCTGGATCTTCGTGCGATACCTTCGATGGAAAGTCTGAATTGAACCACGTGGAATACCACTCCTTGTGAGTGAGATGCTTTTTACCCAACTCTACTTTACTTTCCTTGTTCCCAATGGACCACATGTTTTGTATGCGTTGAAAATAAATTATCATCATTTCTTTAAGGAAAATGTTTATATAAGGATGCTACCTTACCTTATAATGCACAACTACGGATGCTCTTCAAAAATACATCGACATGCATGAATATGAAAAATAAAAAGATTTTAAGTCTCAAAAATATTTTCTGCACCATCTATTTTCAAAATTTTCATATGTTTGTAAATCTATTTGATTTTAACCATTTTTAAAATTTAAAATTTTATAATTGGATATAAAATGAAGAAGTAGATTTTAATATAATCCTAATAACATTTTACATCAAAATTATATACCATGATAAAATTTAAACGGCCCGTATGCCAACTACACCCTTTCTTTAAAGGAAAAAGTTTATATAAAGTTGTTAAAGTAAAAGTTTATATAAGGTTGCAATCTACCTTGCACCTCAAATATTCATCCAAAAAGATAGTTTTAATGTTGAAATACCCTTTGAATGATCATGAAAGATAAAAGATTTTAAGTCTCAAAAATAGTGCATTTTACAACATATTATCTACACCATCCATTTTCAAGATTTTCATATGTTTATAGATCTACTTGATTTTAACCATTTGTGAAATTGAAATGTTATAATTAGATAAAAATATAGATTTTGAGATAATCGTAACAACATTTTACATCAAAAGTATATACCATGATAAAATTTGAAGGTGAACCCTTCTTTAAAATGCTCTCCAATGGATCATAAGCTCTGGAACCTAGAGGCCAACCTCTAAGAAAAAAGAAAAATTCAAATTTTTGGAGGTCTGAGTGTTGCAGAACTCAAAGTCATCTATGATTCATAGGTAGATCTCAAAATTTCAAATAAAGAAAAATCAGGATCATTTTCCCTCAAGGGACTTAAATGTATAATATGAGGATCCTTACACGCTCATGTGGCAAAACAACTATATCCTAGAATACAGTGGCCCCATTTTGTTCTCTGAACATTCTTTTAGCCCAGCTTCAGGACTTCACCACCTCTGTTACCCGTGATCCACCAGCTCTCTGTTTTGTATGTATTTATTGACTTGAAAAAATCCATTAATATAATCAGATATTAGCAATTCAAAAATGAAATCTATATATAATAGTAAACAAAGCAACAGTCTCATTCAGATTTGAGAAAAAGTCCCTCACTTGGACCGTACCTTCCACCTTCCCCTTCATTCTGATAAAATTTCCTTCACCTTCTTCGCCTTTAGACATGGAGCTCAATAATATGGTTGTTTCCATGTTTCTCCACAGTTTTCTTGAGCCTGTTACTCAACATCACATCTCCGAGAACTAAGTCGAAGAGGACCTGTCTGAATTCCATGTTCAAGAAAGCCTGTGGAAAGCATGAAAACATCAAATCTTCATCAATCTTCTCAACTTTTGAGATAGAATTCTTTCAACAAGGATTAAAAGAATAAAAAGAAAAGGGGATTTAGAAAGGCTGGATTGAGGCCCTTTTATACAGGTTTTGGGGTTGAAATAGCTAACCCCATTCTCACACGCATGACCCGGACTTCTCAACCATTCTGGGGCAGTTTGTAAACTAAAATCACAATCTTTAAGGAGGGATGTCCATTTGGAGTGATTTCCCTTTTCAGTTATGGTGATTAGGGTTTGTTAACCTTAGCCAATGTATCAAACTATTAAACCACTATACTGCACAGGAAAAAGTTCATAGGAGGTGTCAATCTTATATTGTGCAAGTAACCTATACCTAAAAAATCAATTAAAAAAAATGTTTTCATGTTGGAAAATTCTCAAATTGATCTTTTTGACCTCAAGATATATGGACATTAAAAAAAAAAGATTTCAAACCCTTGAAATAGCGTATCTTGTAACAAGTTATCTCAATTGTCCATTTTTTCAAGATTTTCAAACATTTATAGATGTCCTTCATTTGCAATACTGTTAAAATTTCAAATTTTATAATTAGGGTGAAATTAGATTTTTCGGTTGTTGTAAAGTTTTCTACATCGAAACTACATCTTGGGGCAAAGTTTAGAGGTGTTCTTCACTTCTATAGTATAAGGTAGGCACCTTAGATAAACCTCACCCACAAAAAAAATACTATAGTTTTCCCCCCACCTTTTTATTTATTTATTTTATTAACAAAATATCGTACCATGAGAATATGTCCCGCTAGCCAAAGTTTCCATTCATATGATTATCCCAAAAATAAGGTAGAAGTTAAGAAATGAAAGTGGATGTATCAAAAGAAAACATAGAATTATAAGGAATAAAATAATTGTCCCGTTACCTAGTTTTTCATTCATATCATTTTCTTTCCGTTTTTATTTGACCATTATTTCATTCATGAAATCACGCATAAGATAAAGAGAGCGAATTGCTAATGGTAGGTCATCCTCTTCCCACAAACTATTTCACATTATATGAAGTTATTGTTTTCCTCTCTCTCATTCATTAATATGAAGGAGGGTGGGTTTCAATTCACTATAAAGGAAAGCAAACTTGTAGGCCGCTAAACCACCTTGTATCATATGCAAATTAAATTGAACCAACTATGTCTCCAATCCAATCGCTCAAAAGAAAAGTAAAAGAAAGTCTCAATGAAGCATGGTTTTGGGAAAACAAACTCATACCTTTCAATAAAATGTAAAGTTGTACAATTTTAAGGGTATATTTATATAGATGAAGTTTTTGTAAGGTCTAGGTTTTATGTAAACAAAATCAATCCTCACATCAAATCCTCGTCCGGAAAGTACAACAAAAATCTCTATGATGGCTCTAAAATCAATTTCTAACAATGATAATGAAATTCAAAACTCAAAAAATACCATCGATCTTGTGGATCCATAAATAATTTTAGCGCAAAATGGATGGTCTAGATAATTGATTACAATATATACTATTTATAGAGCTCGAAATCCTATTTTTTTCCAAATCATAATGTTCAAGCCAAGATGACCAATGTAAAGGTTTTCTAATGCTTGAATTTCAATTTTTGATAAGTTATGAGCGAGGCTTTACTTATTTTGATAGGGCTGCAGCCCTATCAAACCATTTTCCATTGATAAATTTGAGTTTAGTGTAGGGGCATAGACAAGTTGCATCGGCCCTCATCAGGACTTGACCCAAAACATACATTGTTTTTTTTTTTTTGACAAATGTTATCAATTAGTATTAATGACTAAAAAAAATCAGTTACATCACACACTCGTTACATCATTCAAAATAGAAAAGGAGACCCAAAACATACATGGGGGACCAGACAGATGACCTACAACCAACCCATGTAATAAAAATATTATATATCGAATAAAATATATATTGGAAATGCGTAATTATGTATATGGGAAGTTAACATAGAGATCCACTTTATTTTTTCAATTAATTTTTTTTTTATACTTTGCGCTTGTTGGATTTTTGTTTTCCCCGGATTGTCTTTTGTTTGTACTTGGTGTACTAAACCGATTTTTTTTTTTTTTTTTTTCAATGTTAGAATGGGTTTTCCGAGTCCAAATAGTTGAGTTAAAGCTCAAATGATGATGATTATGAGAGTTGAAAATCTAAGGCAAAATGTGCAGAAACCATTATTGCAGAGAAAACGATGAATTTAGTATCTAAAACTGCAAAACCCATCTTTCCAATATAAATTAGACTGGTTTGGCACCTATAGTGTCGAACCCAAATCTCACAAAAAAATTCAACTCTTGTGGGTTGTGCTCCAAAGGACCACCACAGTTTAAATGGTAATTCAATTCAATGGACAACAATCCCATAAATTGAAAGACCATTTAAGCATTAGTGGTCCATTTCACACTTTAAAACTTCTTACGCACCAATGTGCATTTTTAGATCCTGAGGAGGGAAACCTAAGATGCATGACATGCACCCATGGCATAGTTTGTTGCCCGTAATAATCGTGAGCCAAACTCTGGTTCATTGCAATCTTTAGGAAAGTAAAACGAAAAGTAGGAATTTTGAGTAGAAAAGGTTTGAGATTCGATCAGAACTCCCCGAACCAACCTGACTAGGTCTAAGTTAGACTTGTTTGGTTCAAGTCACTTGGACATGGACCCAACCTATAGTGTCACGTATGGTTCGAGTCTAGAAAAAAAAAGAATATTTTTTTGTTTTTTATATTTTATAATATAATATATATATATATATATATATATATATATATATATCATAGAACTGTATACTATGAGATTATTTATCTTTATTACAAAGGGGTAATAATTACTCTTAATCGTCTGTTGTCAAATTGCAATGCTTGGGTGTGTTTTGAAATTCGATAATACTTTTACAAAGTTCTTTTTGGATAATTTAAAAGTGGTATGTTAGTGGGGATTTGGGTCCTTACCTTTTGAGAGATTGAAGTAAGAGACCTCACCATGAAGTTCGGCAATGTTACCGTCAAGGCCTCAGGCCATTCTCAACTTTTACAAAGTTTGCGTCTAATCAATTTGAGGAAGAGGAGGAAAATAATCGTCAATATTTGCTTGTTGTGTAAAAATGACGAGGAGACTGGAGATCATTTGTTCATTCATTGCCAGTTTACTTCGACGTTGTGGATCTGAGCCTTTCACATTATTGGTTTTCAAATGCCTTTACCGGCACATCATTTTGATCTGATAGATCAACTCTCGGATCCTTCTTTGCCTAAAAAGGGGAGACATTGTGATTGTAGAGTAAACATAGAAAGCTTGCCCTTCTAAATATGGCTTCAAAATCCTGGTTGAAAAACACCATAATACGTCTCTCTCATGCTTTCTCTCTCACTAGTGAGATTACGTGTTGCAAATAAAAACGAAATAAGCCCCTATACAAATAATTGCATAATACGTGATGGAAAGTGCATAGATATGCAATAACCGCTCACATACACAATTATATACATACGCAACATGATAATACATTGATTCCTCACATTAATCCAATTCATAGCATGCAAAAGACCATTAATCCCTAACATTATTGCATACGATTATCGATAAAAAGAAAAAAAAATCAGATTCTCTCACTATAATGCTCTTGATTCCATAGTTCATAATAGTGGGCGGATGCCCACCTATAAAATAACAAAAGAGAAAAACAAAGAAAAGATAGAGAGAGACCCATCGTGTGCCTTTGGAGTTGGGATCCTCAACTAAATTGAAGCAGTTAAAGCAACTTTGTTAAGTGAAAAACGTGAAACAAATCGTAAAACTAACAATATTTCCCATCTAGAATTTCTTTCTTTAAAAATAGAGAAAAGGATAATGGAGTGAGTAAAAGAAATCTTTGAGATATTTTTGGCTATGAGATATAGTTTTTTTTAAGGATAACAAACCCACGTTCCCTCTCTCTCTAACTCACCTATAATTTCCAAAATTTTTTAAGGATAACAAACCCACGTTCCCTCTCTCCCTAACTCATCTATAATTTCAAAAAATAGACAAAAAAGAAAGTGTAAAACATCCATCTCAAAGATATATGAGAGTAGGTGTTCAATCTAAAAACAATGGAAACTAACTCTCCAAATTAAAGCTTAAAATTCATCTCAAAAATAGATTTATTAAGAGGCCCACACACTTCTCCATGTTAGAGATTACATGTTCTTAAAAATTAAGGCTTAAAATTCATCTCAAAAATAGATTTATTAAGAGCCCCACACATTTCTCCATGTTAGAGATTACATGTTCTTAAAAACTAAAGCTTAAAATTCATCTCAAAAATAGATTTATTAAGAGGCCCACACATTTTTACATATGCGGCCTTGGCAAAACCCACGTTCGTTCCAAATACTTATTGGGATGTCTCCTTTTCTTCATGTAAATCTCCAAGAATTACTGAGATTCCTTTTCTTTTATTGAAATCTTCTCTTCTCCTTTGGCTATGGTTGAAGGATTTACTTCTTCATGTAAATCTTCAAGAATAATCGAGTTGAAGGTCTCGAGGACCTCGTGTTCCATTGCTCACTATTTATAAAAATAGGACTTCGAATTCATATTTATCCACAGAGACATTATCTTGAAGAGTATTCAACTTCAAAAGTGCTCTTCTATACACACGAGCATATAAATATGACCTCATATTTATACACAGAGAAAGCATGTAAATATGACTTCATATTTATACACAGAGAGAGCATTATCTTTGAGAGCATATAAACAGGACTTCAAAGTTATACAGAGAGAGAGCATTATCTTAGAGGACATATAAATAGGACTTGCAGAATTGATAGTAAAAGAGAGTATTATCTTAGGGAGTATTCGACTTTGAAAAATAGGACGACTACTTCGTATCTAAATGGACAGTACTTATTTGAAAGGATTTTCTCAATTTAAAAGTTTGTGAATTAGATAATAATTATTAGATTATTATTCTTTAAAAGAAAAAATAAAATTTAATTTTGAGTTTTATGACACTCATATCTATCCTAGACGGTCACTATTCAATCTGGAGGCATAGGGTTTTTGTAGTACATACAAAGTTTATTTCAATTTTTTTTTTGTGAGATTATTCTATGGGTTGTCTAGGTTATATCCCAAAAATATCCTAATGTGTGTTTTGCCTAAAAGGAGTAAATTGCCTAAAGGAGAACGGATTAGGAAAATTGTTCAATGAGTTGGGGGACACATTTCTACAGTTGCGTCCCCTGAGGTATAAAGCATACATTTTAAGGATGGACGCAAACAAGTGGTCCATCATGTTAGTTTAGGAGAATCGATATTTTTTCATTGATATAAAAGAGGATAATTATACATGTCAAATGAGATCCCTTGATTGTAGGGATTTACAATTTGAAATAGAAACCATCTAACAAATAATAAAACCGTCTAACACTCCCCCTCAAGTTGGCGGGTGAATGTCGAGAACACCCAACTTGCGAATCAAAAAATTGAATTGGTCTCAGCCAAGAGCTTTAGTGAATATATCAGCAAGCTGCAGTGCTGTTGGAATGTAGGAGGTCCGAAGAACTCCATTTTGGATATTTTCTCGAATGTAGTGACAATCAATCTCAATGTGTTTTGTCCGTTCATGAAACGCAGGATTGACTGCATTGTATAATGCAACTTGATTGTCACAATAGAGAACGACATGTGGTGATTGAGGAGATCCTAATTCATACTGCAGGGAGTGTAACCAGGTGATCTCACAGCTGGCAGTAGCCATAGCTCGGTATTCAGCCTCGGCGGAAGACCGATTAACGGTATGTTGCTTTTTGGTTTTCTAAGATATAAGAGAATGACCAAGAAAAGCACAATATCCAATGGTAGAGCGGCGGGTATCAGGGCAAGTTGCCCAATCAGAGTCACAAAAAACTCGAAGCTGAAGAGGGTTGTCGGAGGGAAAAAATAAACATTATCCTGGTGCAAGTTTTAGGTATCGAACAAGGCATATGGCTGCTTCATAATGCAGCCGCTGCGGTTGACTCATATACCGACGAAGGATATGAACAACATAAATAATGTCAGGTCTAGCTAGAGTTAGATAAATGAGACGACCCACAAAACGACGGTACATGGTGGGATCAGAAAACAGTATGCCATGAGCATGACGCAGTTTGAGATTTTGCTCCATGGGGAGGTGAATAGGTCGGGCACAAAGGAGACTCATTTCTTCAATGATCTCAAGGGTATATTTGCGTTGGGAGATACATAAACCATGTTTAGACCTTGGCACTTCAAGACCAAGGAAATATTTGAGAGGGCCAAGATCTTTCAGGGGGAAGCGACGATATAAGAAGGATTTGAGACTGTATGGCATGTGAATTGGTGCCCATAACAATGATATATCAACACAAACCAAAATGATCATAGAGCCATAACAACGATTGAGAGTGAACAAAAAATAATCCGCTTTAGATTAGGTAAAGCCAACATCAATAAGGGCTGAGGAGAACTTGGCAAACCACTGACAGGATACCTGCTTGAGGCCATAAAAGGATTTATGTAATCGACAAACCCTTGTCTCCCCCTGTGGAGAAAATCTGGGAGGAAGACTCTTATGTACCTCTTCTTCCAAGTCACCGTGAAGAAATGCATTATGCACATCTAATTGGTGCAGGGGCCAATTACGAACTAAAGCAATGGCTAATAAACAACGAATAGTGATCAATTTTGCAATTGGTGCAAAGGTCTCATGGTAGTCCAGTCTTTCACGTTGGGTGTAACCCTTGGCAACAAGGCGTGCTTTGTAGCGTTCAATGGAACCATCAGATCAGTACTTGACTCTATATACCCACTTACATCAAATTGGAGTTTTCCCAAGAGGTAAAACCGTAAGGGTCCAGGTATGATTCTTCTTAAGTGCTTGAAGCTCACATTGCATTGCCTCTTGCTACTTGATGTTTTGCACAGCCTGATAATATGAGGTAAGCTCCTGAAAAGAAGAGACGGCTAAAACAAAACGTTGATGAGAGGAAGACAAGTGTTGATAAGAAATGATATGGGATAAAGGATGATGTGTACCTTTGGTAGAACCAAATCCAGAAGAAGATGTAGAAGTAGCTCGAAGCTTGGCGTGAGATTAGTGAAAGTCTTTCAAATAGGAAGCGCGTTGAGAACGTCAAATAGGTGGTATAGAGATTGGTGTTGGGACAGGGGTGAGTGGGGGGTCATGAGATTGGTCTCGAAGAAGAGAAATAGGGGAACCAGGTAGGGAAGTGATGCGATCAATAGTGTTTGGGGCATCATGTGAATCAAGGGCTGGGGAGTCATCGGGTATTGGTAATGGTAAAATGACAGAGGAATCGTTAGAAGGGATATTTTGAAAAGGGAAAATGTTCTCATAGAATACTACATCACGAGAAGTAAAAATAGAATTGGTGGAAAGGTCAAGAAGACGATAGCCCTTTTGAGCATGGGGATAACCAAGGAAAACATCTATGTGTGCACGAGGGTCGAATTTATCTCGATTTGAAGTAACAAAGGCAACCAAAAACTCGCAAATGGGAGTAAGATGACTGCTTGTTAAATAAGACTTCAAACGAGGATTTATTCGATAATAAAGGTGTTGGTAACCGATTTATTAAATATGTGGCAGTAAGAATGTAATTTCTCCAAAAGGTAAGAGGAAAATTACTTTGAACGCGCAAAGCACGTGCCATTTCAAGTATGTGGTGATGTTTGCGTTCGGCAACACCGTTTTGTTGCGGTGTGTAAATGCAACTATGTTGATGGGTGACCTTTAAAAAAATGTCGAAGAGAACTAGAAAAGAATTCGGAGCCATTATCTGTCCTTATGTGCTTAATAGTACATTTAAAATGAGTATGTACAAATGAAAAAAATATTTTCATAAGGATGAAGTCTCAAATTTGTTTTTCATAAAAAATACCCACATGGAACGAGAAAAATCATCAACAAGAGTGAAAAAATAACGAGCTTCACAATGGGAAGGAGTGGAATAACCTCCCCAAATATCACAATGAATAAAATCAAAATATGTAGTGGATGAAATAGAACTCGAAATGAAAGGTAATCTTGTTTGTTTAGCTAAGGGTCAAATATCACAATGACTAGGAGAGAAAACAGTGATCCCATCAACAGTCTTAGCTAACACATTCAAACGAGTAAAATTCACATATCATGAGAAAATGTTATTGAACAGGGATAGAATATAGTAAGTTTGTTGATAGAAAGTAAATTGAATCCAAAAGAAGGAACACACAATACTTGATGTAAGTAGAGTGTATGTGTTAAAAAGACAGAACCAAAGTGAGTTTTGAAGCAAATAAGCCATTTGGAAGTTTGACAGGTGCTATGTGAGAAACATGTGTAGATGAATGGAACAAAGATGTGTCAAAAATCATATGATCAGAAGCACCTGTGTCTACAATCCAAGTATGCAGAGGAATGGAAGATGGAGAGGATGTGGAGTTACTTGCAAAGTTGACCATTGGTTTTGCATTACCTTCAGTCAGCATAGAAAGCAAGCGACGATATTGATCCTGTATAAATTGTGGGCTACTTTGACTTGAATTTGCATCAATGGTGTTTTTCGCTTGTATTGTAGGTTTAAAAGATGTCCCTTTGCCCGATTGGTGCAATTGATGGCCCGGTGGATAGCCATGAAGACCATAACATGTGTCAATGGTGTGGCTTACGTAGCCACAAAGATCACATTTGGGCCGCTGTTTGCGATGACCTTTCGTTTTGTCTGTATTGTTAAAAAGACGTTGGGGCTGGCTGTTTGTAGTAGGTGTAGCAAAATTGACTACAAATGCAACTGCATCTTCTGAAGGAGTTGTTTTCGTAGCCATTTGCTACTGCTTTTCTTCCTAAAGAAGAAGAGAATAAGCTCTATTGATATTAGGAAGAGGGTCCATGAAAGGATCTGGCCTCGAATTGGATGATATAAACTCATGGAGTCCCATGAGAAATTGAATTAATCTTAGTCATGCAAGGCCTTAGAAGACCCGCAAGAACAGTGTGGAAGAGGGGTATAAGAAGCAATTTCTTCCCAAAGAGATTTAAGTTTGATGTAATAAGCTAAAATTGTGGAAGAATATTGAGAAATAAGTGCAAAGTCCCATCGTAACTTGAAGAGACGAGGTGCATTGCTTTGATAAAAGCGATCTTTTAGGTCATCCCATATGCCTTGAGCAGTGATTTTATAAGAAATACTATTAGCAATATCTTTATTGACGAAATTTTGGATCCGAGATCAAACCGTGTCATTGCATCTTTTTCATAAAAGATGATTAGAAGAATAGATAGGAGGTATGATTAAAGAACCATCCACAAAGGAGAGCTTATTTTTGGCACTCAAAGCAGTGGTCATAGCTCGACTCCATTGTGGATAATTCTCACCGTCAAGGATGTGAGAGACAATAATATTTTCAGGATTGTCATTGTTGGTCAAATGAAAAGGGCTAGTGAAATCAATAACAAACGAAAAAAAAGTATTACCATTGGTCATAATGTTCCCATCAAGGATGACATTGGTTGTGTCGTTAGAAAGAGGAAGTATTTGGTTGTCCATAGCAATAGCAACGAATAGGGAAATTTGACGGAACTGAGTCAATAGATTACAAGTAGCCGAAATATCAAATGTTTTCTGATGTGACGATGACATCACCAGAATAACAAGTGTTTCCGGTCCTTCTCATAGGACCTTCTTGCTTTTATTATTGGAGACTTCAACTTCTCACATGGAGGCACGTTCACGACAAAAGACAGGCGCAGGAGAATTTAGAGAGAGAAGGAGAGGAAGAGACATGGCACAAAGGCACTCCAAATTTCTATAGAGGCACTCCAAAACTCCAATAAAACCCTACTTTATCTTTTCTCGACGCTGCTCTAAATCTCAGATAGAGGAAGGGTTGAAGAAGATGAACAAGAATAAGAAGCTGATGAAGAAACTCGCCAAAAAATACCACGCCTTTCTTGCATCATAAACAGTCATCAAGCAAAACCCAAAGCTTTTGGGTCTTGATCTCAAGCAGGCAAGGAAGTTTCCCACTCTGACTGGAGGCAAAGGTGAATGAGACAAAAGCCATTGTCAAATTCCAACTTAAGAAGGTTCTCTGCATGGGGTTTGCTGTTGGCAATTGTGTAATGGAGGAGAAGCAGGTGATTGGATTCTCCCAAAAAAACTGTTTTTCCTTATGAAATGGCACAAGATGCAAAACTCAGTTTATAATGTTTCTCTTGCACCAAGCAATACATCTGTTTGAGGAAAAGCTTCGCTCCAGCCCAAATGCACTCTGCATTCTGAAAAGAAGATAGACGCTATAATGTTGGGCGGCTGTTTCTAGAGAGAGAGAGTGGGAGAGAGAGGGGCATGTTTGTCCATCACACACAAGTACGCAGAGAATAAAACAATAGGGAAAGGCAATTATTGATCTCTTTCATAAAGGGAAAGAAAAACAAATATTAGAAGTTGCAGAGTTTAACAAAAAAACAGCGTGGAAGAATGATACAAGAAGATAGAGAACACGCAGAGACGTATCCTTATTTGTTGGCTTCATATATTGTCGTCTATGGAGGATTGGGCATGTACGTGACTTGCAGATGGACGAAGCTCAGGAAAACAAAGGCTAGGGTTAGGTTTTGCAAGATAGGCTTAGAATCGCTCTGATACCATGTTAGTTTAGGAGAATCGATATTTTTTTCATTGATTCAAAAGAAGATAATTATATATGCCAAATGAGATCCCTTGATTATAGGGATTTACAATTTGAAATAGAAACCATCTAACAAATAATAAAACCGTCGGACAAATCTAAAAACAATAACAATTAACGGTTCAAATATGTTTTTATAAAACTATTATTTTAAAATTTATTTATTTTTCAGAATCATGATCTCCAATCTATATTTTAGATTATATGCTTTTAAAAATCGGTTAACAAATCCATCTCAAAAATCGATTTTAAATAAGGGACTCATTTCTTCATGGATTTAGAAGCCGTTTTCGAGTATAATATACTCCCACGAAAGTAGAAAATATTTTCGCATGATTCTAAATATAGCTTCAAAAACCCTATCAAAAAACACTCCCTAGCGTGAACTAAAATTTCGCCTAGATTTACATGGCATTACAAATTCCGTCCCAATTCTTTATCTGTGGAGTTTGGAGACTCTGAACAAAAGCTCTCTCTCTAGGGATTATGCTTTCTCTCTCTAGGGATTACGTGTGTTGCATATAGAGATGAAACAAGAGACAAATATAAATAATCGCATAAAAATCAGATTATTTTGACAATAGAATGCTCTAATAGTGATTCTCTCACTATAATACTCTCGATTCCATGGTTCATAATAGTGAACGGATGCCCGTCTATAAAAATAACAAAAGAGAGAAACAAAGAAAGAAAGAGAGCGACCCGTCGTGAACCTTTGGAGTTGGGGGTTCCTCAACTAAATTGAAGCTGTTGAAACAATTTTGTTAAATGAAAAACCTGAAACAAATCATAAAACTAACAATAGATCATTGAATCTTACAGTAATTCACAATATCTAAGTAATAAAAAAATATAAAAGGTGGGACAAATAGAAGCCAAGGAGAAGGTGAAGAGGGGGAGAGAAAAAGAAAGATGTAGAGAAAGACACCATGAAGGGGAGAGAAGGGAATATGCTTTTGCTATAAGATATGGATATGCACTAGTTTTGTATAACCTGGAATTTCCTTAAAAATAAAACATGTTTTGTTTCTCGCCCTACCTCACGCCCCTTTGTCAATGGATTATAATCTCATAAATATGGGAGCCATAAGATCCTTAACCTTTTTTTTTTTTGATTTAATAAATATGGGAGCAAAGATCTTTATCTATCTTCCTCTCTCTTCTTTTAAGCGCACTCTCTCTTCCCTTATGGTTTATTTACTTTTTTATGTTGGATTTAACGCTCATGTTAATAATCTCTTATATTCTCTCTTCCTTTATGGTTTATTTACTTTTTTACGTTGGATTTAACGCTCATGCTAATAATCTCATAAATATAAGAGTAATGAAATCTTTAGTCGGATTTAATGCTCATGCTAATAATCCCATAAATATAAAAGTAATGAGATTTTTATTTATTTTGTTGATATGATAAATATGGGAACAATATAAGATAAGAATCGCCCTCTTCATTAATGTCTCTTTTTCTTTTTGTACCTTTTTTATCTCTATTCTCTATCTCTATACCCTTTTTATCTCTCTTCCCTTAAAAAGGTAGGAATGTGTCCTGCAAGAGAGTATATATATAAGTAATGATCTTATGAGACCTCCCACACCCACGTATGTAAGACTCAAAATGATCACCATTAAATTTGACACAAATATCTAAAAAAGTTATCACATGTAGAACTCCAAATGATCACTATTAAATTTGATACAAATATCTAGAAAGGTTATCCCATGGGTATGAGACTGAACTTTTCTAGAAATCGGTATCAAATTTAATGGTAATCTTTATAAATATAGAAAAATCGTCTCACATGTCGGTTCCCAGTTAAAAAACTACTAAGATTTTAAAAAACGGCTGAAAACTATTAAGATTTCAAAAAACTGCCATCTTTGTCTATATATTCTCTCTCCGTACTCTCTCTTGATATATACCATCTTTTTCTATTGATTCTCTCTCCATGTACTCTCTCGTTCTCTCCACTTTTCTCTCCCTTCAATAATGCTTCCCTATAGTATAATCCCAAATATGGGAGTCCTTATTTATTTATTTTTTGTTGATATGGTAAATTTGGGAGCAATGGTGTCCTTATATTATTTTGGTGATGTAGTAAGTATCTCCCTCTATCTCTTCCCTTATTTATTTAATTTTGAAGTTGAATTTAATACTCATGCTAATAATCCCATAAATATGGGAGGGATGAGATCTTTATCTATTTTTTTTGTATAGTAAATATAAGGGCAAAGTACCATACTGCAAGTATCTCCGTCTTCGTTAATCTCGTTGTCTCGTGTACTCTCTTTCCCTACCCTCGCTATCTCTCTTCCCAAAGTAGGAATATCTCCTACAACTTCTATGGAAAAAGTAGGAATATCTTTCTTCCCTTAAAAGTAAGAATGTATCCACCCCTTAATTCTGATTTTAATAATGTAGTATAGATATTATATATACATATTAACGTGCCTCCTTTCCATTCAGGTCTAAGCGTTATCTTTGATCTACAAAGGGGGTTTCTTCATGGGGAACTCTTATTTCACCCATTTCTATTGGTCTCTCTCCATGTCACCCAATTCAAAACCACATTCTCTCTCTAGCAGGTTCAATCAATCTGAAACCCCCACTTCATGGTCTCTCTCATGATGCCTCGGATCGAGATATGTCTCTGAGTGGGTGTTCAATGGAAGAGATCATGTAAAAAGTTTTTTGTGAAGTACCCAAAACAAGCACATTACATTGAGTAAATTTTGTGGATGACATTCTTTTGGATAGCAAAAAGGTTTATGGATGCAATAAAAGAAAATTGCAAAGTTTTTTCAATTCAATATAAAAGATTTTAAGTTTTCTGATGAGAAAATTTTTAAATTATGCATCCAAACCGGCCCTTAGACAGTTGCACGTCTACCTTGTTATATAAAGATGGCAATTGTTTTACTTTCAATGTGGAACATTGTGACTACGTACAGGTTATATTGTTGAAATTCTTGAGGAGCAATTATGCGCGACCCAACAAAAGATGACATCTTTGATTCATCCCTCAGTCTCAAAGATCACCATTTAAAAAAGGGTTACAATGATGGATTTGAAGATGAAAAAAATCTTAGGAGAGCAAGAAGGACAAAAAGATGTGAGCTTGATGTTAGGGTTTGAAATTGTTGAAGATTTGGCGTCTTACCGGGGATGTGTTAATGTATTTGAAATTGGGGTTTTACCGGGGATGTATTAATATATCCAATTTTGGAAACAGATGAAATTATGGCTTCCCTGAGATTGAAATTTAGATTTATTGCATCAATCAATCCATATAGAGTACGATGGGCGCCCCAAATCATCTTAAGGCAATACCATTGGATTTTGATGCCATTGGTTTCAGGTCATCATCTTGGTGATCAATATTGTCGCATCTGTTTTGGTCTTATATTCTGTTTGAGGGGTTGCTTTGCAGCTTGTATCAGAATTGGTGCATATTATACGTGAAATGTCATTCTTGACTTTTACTTACGATTATTAGTTTTTATTGTCAATAGATCATGCCTGTGAGACAATAGTTGAAGCTTTTCCATTAGGAATTTGATTTTGTTAGGTGGTTATGTGATCTAATTTATAAGGTCATTTTTGCTTTGGTCATTGTATTTTATCAAAAATATTCTCAATAAAACAAAATGATAAAAAAGCCTCTAAAAGTTTCATGGGTATTTTGATCATTGTATTTTTATCGACTTTTAATGTTTTCTTAAGTGCAGCCCATTGAGATGATCGCACGTATCAAATTTTCATATTTGTATAACTTGTAGAAAAATTTAAAACTAAAATACTATGAGGTGTCGGACCTAAATCAAACAATAAGTGGCTCACTTGAATGGGGGGAAGTACATATTTTCTATACAGTATGGGAAGTATAAAAACCTTTCCCTAAACAAATATTGTAAAGTACCTTGTAGTGCAGAAAGCGCAATTGATGATTCCACTTTAGGTATTCAAACACACCCTTAAATTGTTTCAGCTTACATAATGCGGTAAAATAAAATGGCAAATACTAAGGGTGTGTTTGAATACCTAAAGAAAGTAGAAATTGGACAATACACAACACACAAATCAGGTAAATAATTTGTATTTCAACTAGTACATCCAAATGCGCAGGTATAGTGATATATTTTGGGAAGGTATAAATAAAGCTGTCTACTTTTTACACTAACATAAAGCATGAAAATAATACCATGTGTTTCAGCTAGTACTTCTTTCCATGCATTTTCTTTGGGCTTTCCTGAATGCTCCCAAATAAGTATTTCCTACTCATGCATCAATGTACCTTTCTTATACAACCTACCTTAACATGGCTTAAGTATTTCATACTCCTGCATCAATATACCTTTCTTATACAACCTATCAATGTACCTTTCTTATACAACCTACCTTAATATGGCTTAGGTATTTCATACTCCTGCATCAATATACCTTTCTTATACAACCTACCTTACTTTCCTGCTTCCAGCAAAGGTTTCCCCTTGCAGGCTATGTATGCTTTCAAAATAGGAAATATGCAAGGGCTTCATGTACTTAGCTGGACAGTGAGGGTAACTGAAGGCTGCAGAACAACATCCAAGGTTCAATGCACACCACAAACCTACTTAAAAAGAATACATAAAGCTGAAGAAATTTGCATAGCCATGTAGTGAATACATCATACAATAGTGCATTATTTACTGATATGAACCTAATTGTTTACAAGATATATGATACGGTCATACATTAAGATATTTAAGCACATACATTACGGTCAGCTCTTCCCCCTCCCCCCCCCCCAACCCCCTAAAAAAAAAAAAAAGGTTTATACGATAACAATGTACTATATATGTTTACATATATAATTAAATAATAAACACAATGAATGTCAAGCTGAAACTTAATTTTTAACCAAAAAAAAAAAAAGTTTGTAAGTAAAAACAAAAAAGCAAAGCAACAGCAGAAGAGGATGGGGAAGAAAGTGAGACAAGAACTAAAAAATAATACATAAAATTGAAGAAATTTGCATATCCCGTAGTGAATACATCATACAATAGTGTATTATTTATGGATATTAAAGCTAATTTTTTACAGGATATATGATACTGTCATACATTAAGATATTTAAGCATATACATTAAGATACTGTCAGCCCTTCTCCCTCCACCTAAAAAAAATGTTTATAGGATAACAATGTACTAAATCATCATCATCATTTTAGCCTTTTACCAATTAATCAGGGTCTCGGCTATAACAATGTACTACATATGTTTGTAAAATTAAATAATAAACAAAATGAATGTCAAGAATTAAAATTAATTTTTAACAAGAAAGAACTGGTTAAAAGTCAAAACAAAAAAGCAAAGCAACAGCAGAAGAGGAAGGGGAAGGAAGTGAAACAAGAATAAAAAATGGCAAATAGGTATCAATGCGTAAAAGCAGATTGACCTTATATTCTTAAAAATATTGAAAAGGGTGTAGGGTAGTTAAATGTTTGAGCAAACCTGCCCTTGTGAGAGCGATCCTTAAAAATGTTTTTGCTAAATGATGTTGTGATAGAGAATATTAAATTGCATTTCCTCTAGTTTCTATAGCCATTTGAAATGAGAGCAGACTCGAGTGAGCTTTTGGCCACGAGACACAGGTCTTAAAGTCTTTGTAAACGGTAGGGTGTGATAAAAAAGTTGATGGTTTAATCATCATCATCAAAGCCTATTCCCAACTAATTGGGTTGGCCACACGAATCTTGGTCCGCCATTGTGCTCTCTATTAAGAGTCATACCGTCGGTAAGGCCATAAGTCCCCATATCTTTTCTTACTACTTTCAGCCATATCCTTTTTGGACCTACTCTTGGCCTTTTTTGAGCCTTCCACTTAAACTAACTCGCACCTCCTAAAGTGCTTTTACTAGGTCTATGCCATAAATGGCCTATCCACCAAGTCTACTTTCTCTCATCTTATCGTCTATTGGTACCACACGTAAATTCTCCCAAATGTATTCAACTTCTTGTCTTGCCACTCATCCATGTCAACATCCTCATCTCTGCTAACTTATTCTATGGGTAATGTTGTTTTTTAACCTCCTAACATTTCGCCCCATAAAGTAAATGTGGTCTCATAGCTGTCTTATAAAACTTGCCATTCAGCTTCATTGGTATTCGGCGATTACGTAAAACTCCAGTTGCACATTTCCATTTATCCCACCCAGCTCTAATTTTATGTGCGACATCTTCCTTAATCTCTCCATTTTCTTAAATTAGCGACCCAAGACGTCGAAAGTACACTCTTTTTTGTTTTTTTTTGGCCATCAATCTTAACTACTTCCTCATCTCTACTCCTATAATTACTAAACTTGCATTCCACCTACTCTGTCTTTGTCTGACTAATTTTAAAACCTTTAGATTCTAGAGCACTCCTTCAAAGTTCTAACTTTGTATTGATGCCGTTTCGGGTCCCAACGATCAAAATAATGTCATCAGCGAGCAACACACACTATGATACCTCGTCTTGTATGGGCTCAATGGTGACCCCTGATGTAGATCTATTGTCGCGAACACTCACTCGTCTTTCCACTAATTGTTCGTACACTAGTTTGTGTTCCCTCGTACATATCTCTCACCAAATCTATATAGTGTCTAAAGACTCCTTTCTTTTCCAACACCCACCAAATGAAATATCTAAATAATCAATCGTAAGCTTATCTATATCAATAAAGACCATATGGAGGTCTTTTCCCTTCACCCTAAACTTCTCAATCAGATGCCTAAATAAGAAAATAACATCAATTGTTGACTTCTTTGGCATAAAAATGAATTGGTTTATTGAGACACTCTTTTCATGCCTTAGTCGTTGCTCAATCACTCTCTCCCTCAGCTTCATAGTGTGTCTCATAAGTTTGATCCCTTGATAGTTCGCACAATTCCGTATGTCTCATTTGTTCTTGTATATACGCACCACAATACTTTTCTTCCATTCGTTTGCCATTTTCTTTGTTTTCAACACCTTGATGAACAACATGGTCGGTCAACTAGTCAGTACCAATCTCCCCCATGCACTTCCAAAGCCCTATCAAAATACTATCAAATTCGAAGGCATTTCGTATTGTCCTCCTTTTCAAAGCTTCTTTTACTTCCAATATCCTAATCCTACGAATGTATCTATGAACTTTGCCCAAATTTATGCCAATGGCTCCTTCTGCCGTAATGTTCCCATTGTGTTCATCATTTAATAATTTTTGAAAATAAACTCTCCGCCTTTCGTTGACCTCTTCAGCCTTCACTAGGCCCCTTTGATCCTCACTCTTAATGCAGCTAATACGGTCTAAATCCCTATACTTTTTCTCTCTCATTTTTTACTAATTTGAAGACATCTTTTTCACCTTTTCTTGTTCCCAGTTTACTATATAGATTATCATAAGTTTAGCTTTACTATTTGTTTAGCATTTTTCTTAGCTTTTTTGTATCTTTCTAAGTTTTGATTATTTCAATTACATTGTCAAGTTTTATAACATGATTGTTTTTCGTTAATGGCCTTTTAATGCTCCACAACCAAGTTTCTTTATCGGAGTTTCTTTTCCCTCTAGATTCTCCTAAAGCTTCTTTTGCCACTTTCTTAATATAGTCAACCATCTCATCCCCATAATATTGACCTGATGTTCAAAGTTCTATTTTCTTTCTTTAACTAATTTATCCCTAAATAAGTCTATAATCCCATTTTTTAAATTCTACGACCTAGTTCTTGGACACCTATTAATTTCACCCTTCTCTTCCATGTCTTTATGCAGACGTCCGTAACCATGAGCCTATGTTCGATAATCACACTCTCTCCTAGGATAACCTTACAATTTTTACATGATGATTGATCTATCTTCTTAACTAGGAGGAAGTCTATCTCTGGCTTTTGTGTGATCCACTTTTATAAGTTATTAAATGTTCATCTTGTTTTTTAAGTAAGTGTTCGCTATTGCTAGGTCGTAGGCCATAGCAAAATCTAGAATAGCCTCACCATCTCATTCCCATATCCCCTATGTACCCCTTCATATCTTCTATTATCCTTCTGTACATGTCTATTTATGTCCCCTCCTAAAAAGTCCTCTCTCCATTTGGTATGTCTTACTCTAGTCCATCCATGCCCTCCCAAAATTGTTTCTTCTAGTCCTACTTGTGGTGCATAAAAACTAATTACGTTAATTATCTCTTCTTCTAATACAAGTTTAATTAATACGAGTCTATCACTTACTTTCTTGACATTAACTGCTTTATCTTCTAAATCTTTGTTTACTATTATGCTTACACCATTTCTATTATTAACTTTTCTTGTGTACCAAAGTTTATACCAACCTATTTACTTAACATTTTCTCTAAGAGAGGTGAGGACCTTAAAATTTCTCTGAACTTGTCCTAGATTTAGGTAAAAGGGGTGGGTTGTGTTATGTAGGAAGCCAACATAAAACTTTGCCAAAATTTCTCATGAATCCGGAATATAAGAATAACAGACTGATGGGTTGATAACTCTTTGAAATGAAAAGTATGCAGTAAGCAGGGGGAACCACTTGCCTTGTAAGGTATGTAATCAAAATAGAAGATACATGATACTAAATACAACTAGCTGAGCAAAGGTGATGAAAAAAAGTGTGGGTTTCCTTTCGTATGAAAGATGCAAAATGAAGCACCGTAACCTTAAATCTCTATTTATGTGCTTCCACACCTGTTTCTCAAATTTGATACTCACTAGATCACCCAAAGCTTATCCTCAACTTCTCTCTGAGATAAGCAGACAAAAATTTCAAAGTTACACCAAAACTCACTCAAACAATGTATGATGGTCTTAAGGAACACATCTACAATGCTTCTCAGAGCCTCAAGTCATAGATATTGGTTCGAGGCACCCATGGAACCAAAAAAATCGAGGGTGAGGCCCGACTTATTGAAACTTTGAAATTAAGGAGGGTATTGTAGCTCAGAATTCACCACAAGTAATAATAGCAAAGGTTTATATCCCACCACTACTTTCACCAGCAATAACAGTGCACAAGGCATCATTAATGGATCTTGTGTGACTGTTATTTTAACTAGTGGTGGCCAAATTATATCATCATCATCATCTGAGCGTTATTCCAACTATTTGGGGTTGGCTATATAACATTGGTTCATGATTCATGAAACGATGTGGCCAACTTTTATCCTTGCTGCCCACCTAACACAACCCTCCTCCTTTCTCTACGGTGGAGTTGCTGCCCAATTATATAAATGCCATAAAGAGAAATGAAAGCCTGCTCTGGTTGGGTCACCAAAAATGGAGCTCCACCCAAAAACCACATTTTAAGAGCAGGGGCACCAAGAACAATTTTAAATTCCCTTAGAATCAGTTGATCTCAAGTTTGATTTAGTTTGGAGCTCCAAAAAGCGCAATCTACTCGATCTATCATCCACTGAAATGGAAGGCCCATAAATGATATTGAAACCACAGTAGATTTGAGGCCTTTGAGGGGCTCAAACTCAAACTCTTCTTTTTATTACTATTATTATTATTATTATTATTATTATTATTATTATTATTTATGCATATGTTTTTGGGGTGTGAGAGAAATGCTCTGAAAAATTTTATGGGCACTTCCTCACCTAAAATGTGGTTTTCAAGGTGGGTGGAGCACCAATTTTGGTGAACTGGCCAGAACACCTACTATTTCTTTTATATATAATATATCAAAACTTCAACACTTATATGCTAGCTATATCAAAAACCGACATGCTATTCGGTATAAGAATGTGCCGAAGGCTCGACAATTGTCAAATGCCATCACAGTAACCCAGGTAAACTGTTGAGTAACAATGATTGACAGTTGTGAATAGATTTATTTATGTACGTGGGTTAACTGCACGAGCAGAACAGAGCTTGGACATGTTTGAGCTCAGTTTGGAAGGGTAGAGGACTACTTTAGCTAGGCTTGACCTTGAACCATCCAGCTTGGGCTTAGCTTAACTAACAGGGGATAGGCTTCAACTAGGCATGGCTTACCTTGGATTGACTCTTTTACTTAAACAAGACCATAAACAAGTGAAGTCAAGCCATAAACAAGCTGGAGACAAGCCCATAAACAAGCAAATGAAGAATAATTAAATTAAATTTGAGCTGGGGTCAATAAAATATAGTGGAGCACTGCTAGCAAAGTCCCATGGCACCAAATTAAATTTGAGCTGAGGTCAATAAAATATAATAATAGAACACTGCTAGAAAAGTCCCATGGTACCAAAATATGCACGTGTTACATGAGCCAAATGACCCTGGTCAACCTAGGAGCAGGATCAATTTGGAGCGTCTTTCAACTTCCAAATCAATCTTTTTTGGGCCATATGATCCCTACAAATGAACCAAAACGATTTGAGAGATTTGGATCAAACAAATTCCCCAAACACTGGATTTTGGAGGTGTGACATTCTAAATTTCCACTTACTACACAACCTATAGAGTAGAAAGACTAGCTACTCCAAAGATGACCACTCAATTGATGAGGCCCAATGGAAACCTCTTAGTCCCTACATGCAAATATACAACTGTATACGAACTTATGCACCGGCACATCCTAATCTGGCAACATGGAACTGAACTACAAATACGTATACTAGTTAATAAGCATTGTGAGAATGTGTTTTGTGCTTTAGTAGGAAGAAGAAGAAGAAGACGAAGAAGATGGAGTTTCCTATGATGAGGCCCAATGGTAAATCATTAGCATGCTTTTCTTCTACAAAATCAATAGCATGCTTTGACTTTCCCCTATTAAAGATATCGATCAATCAACTCACTTCCCAGTACAATAGTCCCAACTAGAAACCAAAAATATACTTTATAAAACATGATACGAGTGTGCAAAGCTGGAGCAGGCTCCAAAAGTCAACTAAGGTTCTATTACTAAGGACCAAAGCAAAATAACATTAGAACTTAGATAACATAATAACCAAACAAAATCAAATTCCTAAAGGAAAAACGAAACTGCTAAAGGAAAAACGTAAACTACTGTCCAATAAGTATGATCTATTGACAATAAAAATTAACAGTCATAAGTAAAAGGCAGGAACTAACAAGGAGATGACACTTCACCTATAAAATCCACCAATTCCTTTACAAGCTGCAAATCAAGACACCAAACAGAATATGGGACCAAAATGGATGCAACAATATTGATTGCCAAGATGATGACCTGAAACCAGTGGCATCAAAATCCAATTGTATTGCCTTCAGATGATTTAGGGTATCCATTATACTCTATATGGACTGACAATGATGATGCAATAATCCTAAATTTCAATCTTAGGGAAGCCATAATTTCATCGATATGTTCATCCTCTGGTTCCAAAATTGGATACTTGTCTAACAATTCCTCCATTTGTTTCATATTTTTGCAAACCCTGGAAGAAAACACGTCAGGATTTATTCTGGTTGCAGCATTCCATACATTAACGCATCCCCAGTAAAACCCTAATTCTTCACCAGTTTCAAACCCTAACTTCAAGCCCACATCTTTCCCTTCTTGCTTTCCTAAGATTTTGCCATCTTCAAATCCCTCATTGTAACCCTCCTTTAAATGGTCATCTTCGAGACTAAGGGATGAATCAAAGATGTCGTCTGTTGCAGGGTCCCCCATAATAGCTACTCGAGAAATTCGACAATATGACCTGTACACAGTCAGAGTGTTCCACATTGAAAGCAAAACAATTGCCATCTTTATACAATCAGAAACCAGACTCAACGTAATAATATCCTATTGAACATACATATTAGTAGCATTCCCAAATGTTGAAACTTATCATAAATAAATTAAACAAATAGGAAGCTTATAAATGTTAACACAATAATACTTAACTTGATGTTACCTGTATTCATTCACTAAACAAAATTGATGTACAGAAATATATTGTTTTCATTTACAAGTATACTTCATGTGGTGCTTGTTTCAATGTTTTAAAAAACAGACCGCCTGGCACCTAGGCGCCCGCCTAGACAAAAAATCAGCACACCTAAACCCAAGCGGCCCTACACTGGCGGATGTAGCTGGGCGGGCGCCCACGCGCTGGCCGCCTACACGGGCCGATGTACCTGGGCCGGCGCCCAGCGCCTTAAGGCCTTTTTCATTTTTTTAAATCGCCCAAAAGGGCAAGGGGGGTCATTTTGACCTCCTAAGTTGTATAAAAACGTTAAGTGGTTTATTTTAACCGCCAAAGTGAAAACAAAAAAAAAAAATTAATATATGAAAACCCCCGAAGTTTAAAAAACTACAGAGCGCCCGAGTTCTGGGCGCCTGCCTAGGTGCCAGGGAAGCCACCTCGAGGCTGCCTAGCGTTTTTTGAAACCTTGACTTTCTATATCCAATATAATATCATCAACTAACACCTTTTCTTGTGTTTGACATTAATGTTTAGCTTTCACTGTATGAATTCTATAGTTCAGAAGCATCTGATATTATCCAGACCCTTTCTTCACCATGATATGCGCAGAAATCATGGTTTCTAATTCAAATGATGGTTATTTAGCATCAAATATACATCGCATGATTTTCACATAGCAACAAACAATTAACTAATCTCATATAAGTAAACACAAATCACAAAAGAAATGCAACTATGTGTAGCTTAGTGAACCAGAAAGGAAGAATAAAAGGAAGCCTAACTCATCCTCATAAATGCTCATCAGTCATGAACAAAAACAACAAAACTCATGAAACTCTTGTAAAGGAAGATGACTTGCTAAGAATGCAAAAATAACTCTAGGCCAAATGCAATCCACACAATCCACAAGGCCAAATTCTCATTAAACAACACCCAAATCATACAATTAGATGAAGAAACATCAAATTCTTGAAGGAACTGAACAACACAATATCTAATGAAGAAACACTCTCAAATCCACCAAAACAGACCTAAAAACCTCTTAAAAACCACCAATAGAGAGAGAGGGAGAGAGAGAGAGAGAGAGAGAGAGAGAGATGCCCCAATAGTAATGAAAGAAGTACCCGTTAAGTTGAGATAGGGAGAGCAGCGGTAACCAGCTGATGCACAGAAGAGGTAGAGAGTACGCTATAAGAGGCAAATCCTTGACGAGTGAAGCAAAGGATGGCCTTGTCTCACAGCGAGAGAGAGAGAGAGAGAGAGAGAGAGAGAGAGAGAGAGAGAGAGAGAGAGAGAGAGGAGGAGGAGTAGAGTAGTAGTACGTACGTACGTACTACTAACGTAACTAAGTAACTAATAACTAATAATAATAACTAATACTATACTATACTATACGTACGTAGTACGTAGTA
>NW_006495314.1:183547-195188 GCF_000471905.2 Amborella trichopoda | reverse complement strand
ATTAAATAGTCCCTCTCTTCCTAACTTCCTTTCTCCATGAAAATGACAAATAACCTAGATCAAGTCTTATACTAATGATGAAAATTATTGTTTAAAAAAAGATACGTCTATTGCAGAAGAAAGTTTAGCATGAGAGTTTATTCTAAAAAAAAGTCTATTCAATGGCTTATTTTTTCTTTGCAATTAACCATAGATAGGTCAATGCACATTATCTTTACTAAGGTACCATTTTTATGATCTTACTACCAAGATTATCCTTAAAATGAATTTATTGGAATCTAAAAAGGTATGCGTTTTATTTACACGCAAAATTTTGGTGACAAAGATTGAAGCTTCCTCCTCCTTAGTCTGCATTAAATAAAATCAATGAAAATAAAAAGAGGGTCGGGGTTCAGTCAAATTATGAGTAGGAGTGGCAATGGGTCGGGTCTGGTTAGACCTGGACCTAGACCCAGACCCGAAAGTATTCGGGTCCAACTTTTGGACCCAGACCCGACCCTTCAGGTCACAAAATTGGACCATACCCATATTCGCCAGGTCCCGGGGTCTATCCCGTTGGGTCTCAGGTCCATTACCACCCTTAGTATGAGTTTTTTTTTGTTTTGCCATTTTTTTACAATCATATACCTGTATTATTGGCAACAAGGTCACAATCACCCGCCATTAGATTTCAAGCCATCTAATTTATCATTTAATAGCTAACAAGCCGTTTAATTTGTCATTTAATAGCTAAAGATGACTACGAGACTTATTGTATACGATCTTTAATACATCCAAACTTATAGGAATCGAAATTCAATGGTTCTTAGACTATTTGAAACTTATGACATCCTCTACAACTTATAATTTAATTTGGCCCAGTTTGGATTAATTTTATATGTATTATTTTGTTTGGATTCAAAAGGGTTAGTTTTAACGTTTCTGGCAGGTATATTGGTGTACATGATAGTTTTTTTAATCCAGTAGGCTTGAAGGGGCCTGAGATGACTAAGGTTGGTGTTGTAGAAGATTGACTCCTAAAGTTTCTGTTTAAGCACTGAGGAATTCCTTTATCAAAACATCATCATCATCATCTATGTCTTATTCCAATTGTTTGGGGTCGGTTACATGAATTAGGTTCCTCTATTCTTCTCGACCAAGGATCATAAGTTACCATATCTTTTCTTATGACTTCAATATATGTCCTTTTGGGGCCTTCATCTTGTTTTTTTAGAACTTTCAACCCGAATCAAATCACAACTCCTTTGTATTAGATCTGTGCTGCATATCTGGTGCAAATAATATTAGGGTTATTTTAATTTTTAATTGTTTTTTTGTTCATCTCTTCAGGAATAGAGTGCGCATGGATAATTAAGTGGGCATGAATTTATCAAATTTATCTTGTCCATATTAATCAATTGGATTGGGTTAGTTTAGGAGTATAAATAGATAATGTTAAATTAGGGGAGCTAGTTTAGGAATATAAAATGATAAGGTTATATAAAAAGTAGTGTTTAGGATTTGGATAAAAGGGGATGGTATGTGAAGTTAAGGGAAGAGAGAGAAAATAGGGAAGAAGAGATAAAATAGAAAAAGTGCAGAGAGAGTTTTTCTTGATAATGTTTATCTTATTTTTTAGCATATGGAGGTTTCCCTTCATTATAAAGGAAGTTGATAAGTTAATAAATTTGGTCTCGTGAAGAGATTTTTGGGTGGATTCCCTTGCAGATATTGAGAGAGGGTATATTCTGTCAACCTTGGGGTGAATTCCCGTGCAGACCTTGAGAGAGAGTATATTCTCTCAACCTTTTATTTTTATTTTTTTTTGGTTTTATTTTAGTTAAAACAGAACAAGTTAGATCCAAATAAGTTAATCTACAGAGACCAAAGATCGTTGGGAACAAGCTTGGGATCGTTGGGAATGAGCTATAGAAAAGTTTTCTAACATCCTAGAGGATGTTCGAACTAAAATACGTGAGAAGAAACAAGAGATGCAGCTGTTGGAGAACAATATTTCTCGTGAAGAAGAAATGCAACAGTTGGAGAACAATCTTCCTCATGAAGAAGAAATTAACAAACTAGATCTGCCTTGTTCTATGGAGAAGCCAGATCCACCACGTCCTATTGAACGACCACGAGATTTTGACATTAAAATCTGTCTCCCAAAATTTCATGGTCAAGCGTGCTCATCAATTGAACTTGGTGTTTTTTTGGGGCTATACCTATTTCTGGTTGGGAATAATCAACCCAAGCTTGTATTCAACAATTACTCTTGGAACATAGTTGCAGGCATCAGTCTTGAAGAAAAAGTATCGAGCCTCATGGTGGGACTTCATCACTAACTTTTGAGCTCGAGGTCGAGCTTCTCCCAACCAGAGGAGAATGGTGCAAATAATATTAGGGTTATTTTAATTTTTAATTATTTTTTTGTTTATCTCTTCAGGAATAGGTTGTGCATGGATAATTAGGTGGGCATGAATTTATCGAATTTATCTTGTGCATTTTGATCAATTGGATTGGGTTAGTTTAGGAGTATAAATAGATAATGTTAGATTAGGGAAGCTAGTTTAGGAATGTAAAAGGATAAGGTTAAATAAGAAGTAGTTTTCAGCCTTTGGATAAAAAGGGATGTTACGTGAAGTTAAGGGATGAGAGAGAAAATAGGAAAGAAGAAATAAAATAGGAAAAGTGTAGAGATAGTTTTTCTTGTTACTGTTTATCTTATTTTTTAGTCTATTTAAAGGAAGGTTTCCCTTCATTGTAAAGGAAGTTGATGAGTTAATAAAATTTGGTCTCGTGAAGAAGTTTTTGGGTGGATTCCCTTGGAGACCTTGAGAGAGGGTATATTCTCTCAACTTTGGGGTGAATTCCCTTACAGACCTTGAGAGAGGGTATATTCTCTCAACTATTTATTTTTATTTTTTATGGTATTATTTTTTTACATCAATATGGCCAGCCCATCTAAGTTTACTTTATCTCATCTTATCGCCTTTTCGAAGCCACACATAAGTTCACTTATACGTATTCATTATGAATTCTATCATTTATTGTCTTGGCACTCATTCATATCAACATCGTTGTCTTAGCTACATTCTTCTAATGGATATGTTATTTCTTAACCGCCTACCATTTTGCCCATGAAGCATGGTTGGTTTTAGTGCCATCATATAGAACTTCCCCTTTAGTCTCAATGGTATTCGGTGATCATATAAAACTTTGGATGCACATCTCCACTTCGCCCATTTATTTTTAATTTTATTTGGAACATCTTCCCAATTCTCTCCATTCTCTTAGATTATTGATCCTAGATATTAGAACAATATCTTCTAGGTATTTATTGACCATCAATCTTAACTACTTTCTTGTTTCTATTCCTCTAATTACTAAACTTGCATTCCATATATTCTATCTTAGTTCAGTTAATTTTAAAACTTGTAGATTCTAGAGCATCCCTCAAACTTTTTAACTTTGCGTTAACGCTACCTCTAATTTCATGGGTCAAAAATTTGTTATTCGAAATAACATATACCATAATACCTCATTATGTAGATTCTCGGTTAACTCATCCATAACCAAATCAAAGAGATATGGGCCTATTGTTGACCCTTAGTGTAAGCTCATTGTCACTGAGAACTCACTTGTGTCTCCATTAGTTGTTTGCATACTAATTAGTGCTTATATATCTCTTACTATGCCAATATATCATCTGGTAACTTCTTTCTTTTCCAATACTCTCCAAATTAAATCTCTAAGTACTCTATTATATGCTTTCTCTAAATTGATAAAGACCATATGGAGGCGTTTTTCCTTCGTCTTAAACTTCTCAATTAGTTACCTATGTACGTAAATGGTAAAATTCTAAATTCTCCCATCATGGTTTGTTTATTATTTTTGTATTTTCAAATCATACCAGTTCACATGTGTTAAGAACATACTTTTGACTGCCGTATATAATAATTTTCACCAAAGTATCTACTCTTTACACTTTTTTTTTTTTACTTCATACCCTGGGTGAGAGTATAAGAAGATTTTGGTTGGGCTAGCAAAATATGGTCCAAATTCAATCCCTACTAATACGTGAATTAAACTTTATAATAGTAGTAGGCATCAGAACTAGCCATACCTTTTGTATGCTTTTGCCTCTTGACATGGAATCACATGTCTTCAACATGTTAACATTTTGAAATAATGTGATTTTATTATGATAGGTCATCATATTTTTTATGTTTTTTTTCTCTTGTGTTATAGCCTTTTAATTCTCTCTCTCCACAAAACTTCCAATTAATTTACAAGGCCAAATTCAAAAACCAAAAACGTTCGGAGAAGTTTGGCTAGTAACCTAAAAGGCTTGATGACTAAATGAGGTACATTGGAGGAGAAATTATGTTGGAGGCATTGGAGGAGATTGAAGAGGTAAATTAATTTAAATGATTTTTCATTAGTACCATACTTATCTTGTATAAGTTTTTATTTTGAATTTGTTGTGTAATTTATTAACCTGTGTAATTTTAATCTTTATTTTCTGTACATTAGAAGAGAATCTAAAGTTAGTTAGGGTCTACATTGAAAGAACCATTTTTTTTTTTTTTCTTGCATTACGTTATTCGGTGATAATTGGTTTATATGCTATTGCTTAGGTGTGTGGTCATATGTTTGAGCTTTGAAAATTCATATTTTTAGTAATTTTATTGTGGTGGCTTAGCGAAAGGATAATCTTTTAGAGGATAAAATTTGAAAGATGGCATTAATTGTTGTTTCCCAGTACTTATTTGTTAGTTTTTAATTTAAAATTGAAATTAATTTTATATATTCTTTGTATCCCTATTTATTGAATTTTAAATTGAAATTATTATCGTTCTCTATCTCTATTTATTTTTTATTTTTTTGTTTTAAATTGAAATTAACTTTATATCTTCATTTTACCCTATAATGCATTTGATAAATGTGCAAAGTACATACATAAAATGATCTCTTATGGGGGGTTTAAAGATTTTTTAATTGTCAAAGTCACTTTTTAGTTCAACGTTGTCAATTATAACTAGAAATTTCTAGTAAATTGACACATTGTTTTTCTTATTGAATCATTAATAATATGAGATTATAATAATACAATTTCTAAGGTTCACATTGATATTTTCCATTCCAATTTTTTTGGAGCTTTTGGTGAATTTATCTAGTTTTTAGACTTCGGATAGATATTTCCCACTAAGAAAAACTTTTTGGAGAGATCAATCCCATGATGGAATCTCATTTCTATATACTCATATAATGGGTTGTTATAATTATAAAAATACAGGAAAGAGGAAGACCTTGGCTTTCTAATATTCATATGCTATCTTTTTTATTTGTGCCAATTTATATATAGATTTAGGAATCCCACTGACACAGAGATTAAGGAAACATAATCGAACTTGAAAAGTGAGAGGAAAGGAAGGCTTATAAATAAGATTTGAGGCTACCTCCCTCAAAAATATCCTCTCTCTCTAGATATCCTCTCTCAGAGCTAGTCTAAATATCCTCTATCAGAGCTAGTCTAAATAGATATCATTCTTTTTGTTTTAGTTTCTCTCTTTATAATAATTTTCCTAAATTAGATACATGAAACTATCAACTATAAATAAAAATATTTCATAAAATATTTTTAAATAGAAATAATTGTGCATCTCTATTTTATTCTAATGAGTTCATAGTGCTCTCAACCTTGTGCATTCCATGGCACTTGATTCAAGGGTTCAAGGTCTATTGTTTTAGTTATTTGTGTGGCACCTAGTGGCTCTTGCTTAGGATTGTTTTTCTCACTCTGGATTTTATCTCAAGTTATTTTATGAACATTGCTATCCCTTAAATATGATTGTTATTTTCACTTTAGATTATCTTATCTATACCTTTGTTTCGCAAAACTAGGTTATACATTTCTGAGTATACAAATTCAATATACGTAAAACCTGGTTTAGAAAGAACGGTTTTGGTGGGTTCAGAATAAAACCAGTATCCAATCCTCTATCTCACCCATCTAAATGTAAAAACCAAGTTTCCATTCATTTTATTATTTGTTGATTACATATTGGTAACTCTCTATTTAACATTATTTATTAGAACATTTTTTATTTATGTCTCTCTTTAGAATGTTTTCCAATAAATAATTAAAATTTGACCATAAAAATTTTCTACAAAATAACATCTATGGGCAATTTTTGATTTATGTCTCTCTCTAAAATGTTTTCAAACATATTGCCTATTTGAAATGATTTAGATCTTATTTTGTTGAACATTTTTATGGTCAAATGATTTATGTCTCTCTATAGAATGTTTTCAAACATATTGCCTATTTGAATAAAATTGTTTGGGCATTTTTGTCGCAGACATGATTTCTATACGTCAGTCAATTCATGTACTCAAATGTGTTCTCTCTCCAAAATCTACTTTAGAGATAGAATTTGCATTTTAGGGAATGAAAATCTCTACCATAATGTATAGGAATTTGGAAAAAATAAAATAAAAATATTTTTTTTAATACAACTTTGACACTGTGCCCTTTAGGGTGTGTGTTTGATAGGTGCAAGTTTTTGGGAGTGGGAGTTTAATGTCTCATTTCCATGTTTGATATTATTGTGTGGAAGTTATAAAGTGGAAGGACAACATTCCACATGGCTCTTTTTAATCATCAAAATGAGTTCATTTTTGGAAGACCTTCCTTCCACAAAAAATGATGGAAGAGCACTCTTTCATAATTGATAAAAGAGTCCCTCCCACTACCAAAAACTCCATGTGATGCCCTTAAAGTTTTTTGGGATGACCTTCTTTTAACATCCATCAATAAGCGTCAAGGATGCTATTGTAGAGCTGCATCCTTTGGCGCATGTAGTACTTTTTATTATTATTATAATATCATTTTGTTAGTATTAATATAATATTATAATATTTCTAAATGTTATAATAAAATACATAATATTTCAATATTAACATAATATTTCAATATAACATAATATCACATTATATTAAGATAATAACTTCATATTGTATTAACAATATAATGATATTATATATTATTATTATTCTAATAATAGGGTGTGGTTTGTATAAGGTATCCTCCTTATGTTGTAGAAGTTAGATGCATCTCTAAATTTTGTCTAGAGATGTACTTTTGGCGTCCGAAAAGTTATAATAAAAATATTTTTTATCTCTATTTATGAAATTTAAAATTGTTAAAATAATACAAATTGAACACTTTAAAATATTAAAAATAGATGGTCCATATAATTTATCATAAGATATACTATTTTTAAAACTTTAATTTTTTTGTCTTCATATCCATTCGAGATGATCAAATTGTAGGGTTTTCCAGCATCGTCACTCTCTCTTTTAAAAGATTTTTGAGGTGCGCCTACGATTGTAAACGTTGACACTTTATATACACAACAGTAATAATAATATGACTATTATAGCTATAGAATAATATCATTATATTATAATACTTATAACATCATAATGCTACGAGAAAGGAGAAGATGAGTGGGAAAGAAGGCCGGCGTGAACCCAAATGCAAACAACTGGTTTTACCAAAAGCTGGATCATCCTCATTCCAATTATTATTTTTTTGAATAAGCAAAGGCTAGATATAAGAGGTTAAGGATTTTGATTTTTTTGATAAACACATAATAAATATTTGCCGAAAAGGTCCGAAAGGACCAACAAAGCTCTTACATCAACAGTGCTCTTTGTTCGTACCAAGGGTTCATAGTGTTTATTTCCTCCTCATTTTGGCCTCTTTTAATAATCTTAGTAACTTCATGCACGCCATGCAACATGCTGCACCAATTGTTCGTATGGATTGGAAATATGTTTTACTTTACATTTTAATATAATTTTTTAAAGGAATGTATACAATGAGACCATTCACCATTGATATAATGAAGTTACAATTATTTATAACCATCCGATGTGAAATTTGATATATTTGATGTTTAACAAAGTTCAAAAAAAATTC
The DNA here is from genome assembly GCF_000471905.2 of Amborella trichopoda. The sequence goes on along the minus strand of NW_006495314.1, from coordinate 187,222 downwards.
TTTTGAAGTTTGTACATAGTCAATAGAATAAATGCAATCATCCAATTTCAATTTCAATGGGCAAAATTAATTGTGACTACCTTATACAAAAAGTAAACGGTCTCAATATAAATTTTTCTATTTTTAAATAGTGTTTTGTGTATTTTTTTTCTAATTAAATTTGACAAGTCTGATCTGAATGATTTAAAAAGTACCCAATAAAATATTATTACATGACAGTACCATTGATAAAAGTAAAGGGTACAACAAGTAGATTTCATTTTTTGTCATGATGTTCCGGTAGCACAAAAGTTTATTACTTATTTATTATCGAAAATTAAGAATAACCCCGTGTCTGATGCACCGGCAGTGTGACAATGAACCACTGCATATGTTGGAAAATGTTGAATAGGTCCTGCATGTGTCAATACTTCGGAAAATGCTGAATAGGTGCTGCCTATGTCGGAAAATGTTGAAGAGGTGGCAGACTACTTTACTTTGAATAAAAAAAATGAGTGACGCACAAAATAGGTGAAGCAATGTCACAATTTTTTTAATAGGTGGAAAATGGTGAAGAGAAAAATGAGTGAAACAATGTCACAATTTTTTTAATAAGCGGAAAATAGTAATGAGATGGTAGAGCGACTACTCTACGAATACTACAAACAATCATTTTTTAGAGTATACTAAAGAGATAGCTCTATGTCCCAACATTGTACCAGTGTACTCTATGCTGTATCATCAGCATTTTATATATCATCATCAGCATTTTATATATCTTTTTAGTAGAGTGTATTTTATATATCTTTTTAGTAGAGCGTCAATTTTGCAACGTTGCTGAGTTGATCCAAGAACACTCCCTCATGCACCTAATGGAAGGGGCAACCAACAAAATTTCAAACTTTGCAATGAAAGGCGCAACCAGATTTTGAACTTGATTATGTATTTATTTTCTTCATTTTTGGTTTAGTGGGAAAATTTTAAATATATTTGTAATTCTAATTTCACCATCTTGCATATTAATAAGTCCCTTTTCGTATTTAGTCGAAAATATATATTTAACAACCATTAATAAAATAAAATATTGTGTATCTTTTAATACTAACTAAAATTCGGTTAGTTATACTTCAACCCAAATACTAACCTCTTCTGGTTGCTATACTTCTAACCCATTAGAAAAACTCACCTAAATATAGATAAAATGGGGTTTCTCTGATAAAGGATCTGACATATTAAGACATAGCAAAATCCCACCAAAATATAAATAAGGTGGGGTTTTCCCAGAAGAATCTCACCAATCAAGAGATTTTCACATACTCGTTTGAGCATCAATCATTTTCGTTATCATCTTCCATCCATTATTCTCCCCCATAGAGAAACCAAGTAACATCTCCAAGCATGCGTTTTCTATTTGGTTCCTACATGGGTTTATCAATATAATCCCTTCCTATACGGGTTTATCAATATAATCCCTAATGGATTTCTGTGACATTATGGGAAATTGAAACAAATTTCTATTTGGTTCCTACATGGTTTTTATAAAACATGTTTATCAATATAATCCCAAATGGATTTCTGCCACATTATGGGGAATTTTCATTGAAACAAATGGTGGAATATATATTTAAATGTTCCATACCTCAAATTTTCATTGAAATGGTGGAATATTTATTGAAATGATCACTATACCTCAAATTAATGGGTTAGTTAAATTGACATTTTCTTAATAAAGCTGTAAAATTATACAACTCCTTACATTTAAGTGCCTTCCCAATAATTTTATAAAATATTCCTAAATTGCTTTTGCTTTGAGTTCATAACTCAAAGAAGAGGACGTTTTTTGATTATTTAACTCACATATAGCACGTGCTTCCTCTGGGTTTCAAACCTAGAACACACTTTTTTATTAAAAATCTTGCTTCGGGTTTGAAACCTAGAACAAGGAGAGCATTTGATAATCTGGTTATACTTAAAGCCACTACAGCCAAAAGAAGTAAGTAACTTTGCTTGATTCCTAGTTCATCTTTTTCACTGGAAAACATATTTTGGATTGTGAATCTAGACGAGTAGGGTTATTTAGAGCATTTGGTTTATATAACTTCAACAACTGTATTACAAAAGTACCATCTCCTACTCAAGTTTCATACCCGAGCACACAGGCAATTTGGGCATATTCTAACATAGTTGCCGATATGCCTAGTAGAAATGAGTTTTAACCTCCTCAATTATTCAACCAAATTATTTTTCGAGGTGGTTTGATCATTTCAATGAATCTCCCCTTTTAACAAAGCCAAAAACAAAAATCTTATAGTCGTATATGTAATATTAGGAGGAAAAAGTTTTGGTGAGTTTGTATTAAGTAGATGTTTGGTACACATGAGTAGGTGTGGGAGTTGTTTCATTCCCTTAGATGATTAGATATGTGAGTTTTTTTACACTAATTTGTTCCAATGCATTTTTTTTAAACCAATTGGCAGCTAATCATATAAAAGAGTTTTTTCGCATTAAAATATTTTCACAAAAATATTTCAAACGTCCAAATGTGACCTAAGTGTTATCTTGCTCCAAAATCTATCTTTATTAGATTGTGCATTCAAAATTTAGTAGTTGATAATCTCGAGATAGAAAAAGTGAAATTTAAACTTTGAAAAAGATCAGAGAACTAAAATAACCACCCTAAAAACAAAGATTAAAATCATCAATCTTTAAGATTCACAACTTTATTTTTCCTAGAATCATGATCATTGTAGTCAAGATTATTGATCTATTAAATTTCAGATCCAAAGTCGAGATAGTTTGAAAGGAGTCGCATTTGAATAAAATGAGCCTAGTGAAGCACCAAAACTGCAAGTTGAAATTACTCACTAAAAACTAACCCTATAGTACTGGAGAAACGCTTTTACTTTTGCATTAATATGTTGCCTTGCTAGCGGAAACCCATCATACACTCCTCACCATGGGGTTCCGAAAACTATTCATATTTGGGTGCAGTTTGAATACGGATGCATCCGTAGGTGTAGAGGTAAGGTTCACCTTCAAATTTTATCATGGTATGTAATTTTATGTAAAATGTTTTTAGGATTATCTCAAAATCTATTTTTATATCTAATTATAAAATTTTAAAATGGTTAAAATCAAGTAGATCTATAAACATATGAAAATCTTGAAAATGGACGGTGTAGATAATATGTTGTAAAATACACTATTTTTTGAGACTTAAAATCTTTTTATTTTTCATAGTCATACATCTCGATGTCGAGATGATCAATCAAAAGGTTTTTCAACATTAAAACTACCTTTGCCGATGGATTTTTGGGGGGCATCTGTAGTTCTACATTATAAGGGAGCATCCTTATATAAACTTTTTCCTTCGTATTTTAGATGCGAAGGAGTTTACGTATGGAGAAGTGTTTGGTGCATCGAGTCCCACATATTTTATTGTGTGGGACCTAGGGCAGAGAATTTACCTGGTTTGGATCTAAAATTTGAATTTTGGATCCCTGGATCTAAACTGGGTCCAAGATTTGGATTTGATAGGTCGGATCCCGATCTGAAATTTAGATCCAAAGTGTAATTTGGATCGAACCTAGGTACATGTAGATTCGATCTATATCCAACCCAATTATTAATGGAAAAAGTTTATATAAGGTTGCAACCTTAAAATATAGAATTACAGATGCAACTACAAAATCCTTC
>NW_006495314.1:158288-177109 GCF_000471905.2 Amborella trichopoda | reverse complement strand
ATCTATAGGTGTTTTGTAGTGTTTTCCTTATATTATATATATATAATGTATAATAAACATATATATGTTTATTATATACAAACAAATTACATTATGAAAAAATATATAAATATATATTATAAAAATATAAATTAAACATATAATATGATATAATGTAATTTCCCAGATATTATTTATTATATAATATTATATAACATAGTATAATACAAAATATTATATTTTTATACAAAATATTATTTGTATATTATAATTATTAATTATATATTAAATATATTATTTAATATATAAATAAAATATTATATAATATATATTATATTGTAAATAGTGAATTTTGTTTGTGTGAGTGAAAATAAAAACACGGGAAATGTTTCCCCACATTATTATACTATTTCACGGTAAAACAATTTTACCATGAGATTTATTGGCATATGCATTACGCACCAAACAAGTATATGAAACATAATTTTTTACGTGAAAATCTTTTTCAGAAAACATTTTCACAAGAACCAAACATGCCCTTAGTAAACCAAATAAGTACATTTTCATCAAAAGAAAAAAAAAGAAAAAAAGAAAAAACAATCTATTTTGGGTAGATCAGCGAAAATACAAATGGAAACTTAGATCAACAGCTGATGTTCAAGTGGTGCTATCAACACGACCTCAACCCCATTTCATATCCATATAGATAATTGAGATTGGGAGGATGAATTAGAATGTGAAGTCAAATTAATAGACAGTGAACATTCAGACAAGAGACAAGTTCTCACTATTTACATATTTTATATTAAATAATAAAAAACTATAATTCAGTACCAATGTTTTTGTACACAAAAAAACTAGAAAACTAGATTTAAAAAAATTTTAGTGGTTTTTTTTTAAGACCGAATTCAGGTGATCTGGCCGATTCTCCAATCCGAATTGTCGATATGACAATTAAATCTGGTTTTTCAGATTGACGATCTGGATCACCTACCCAATTTTTAAAACTTGGGAGTATAGCATCCCATCCAATGAGAAATTGTAGCCTAGATGCATGGTATATTGTATAGGGTACCCTTCCCATCTGTGATGGATAATTGAGGGGTCCTAGAGCTCTATAAATGGACATTGGCGACATTCCAGCCGAGATACAGCCATTCTCCTAATTCATCATGACAGTTAGATGAAGGAATAAACACCATCTACCTGCACAAAAAAGTTACCTGCATGGTACACCTTCCATTTGAATATCAAAAATAGAAATCCATAGATAACCCTCACAAAATCAGCCTTAAGTTCAATCAAAGTTGAGTCTTTTTTAGAGTGAAAATCAGATTCTTTAGAACATGGTCTTTGCTAAAATCTCATGGCCATTCCTAGCATTTTTTGAGTCAATGAAATTCCATAGAGATTTTCCAACTTTATGTTGTCCCAGAAACAAGCTTTGGGGCAGCTTTTTAAGGGACCATTTGCCGTTCATGTTGTTCCTTTTAGTGACACTTTAAAACCACTGTAGCAGTCAGGGACATCACTCAATCCTACTATTATCCAAAATGTATATCAGTATCCAAAATGGGGGTAATTTTTTAAAGAACAATTATTTCATGCTGGCTGACCCGCATTTCTACAATATGCGGTCCAAAGGTATAAAACATCCATATTAAAGATGGATCCAAATAGGTGGTCCATCTAAAAACAATTATAACTAATGGTATTTTCTTAATATAATTATTATTTCCAATTTTTAAAATTTAATTATTTTTTCATATTCATGATATCCATGTTAAAGATTATACATTCTCAAAAAATTAGGACCAATTATATTTAAAATGTATATTTATTGCCAACCCTGTATTTGTACATGTGCGGGCATGGCCTCATGGTAACCGTATCCTTTTTTAAATGGATTTCCTTTATCAATTTTTTTTCATATTTCAATAAATTCCAAACGGAGACGCTCCATACTGTATGGGGACAAGGGTTAAGAACTTCAGTCGTCTAAAGCCATAATAGAAACATGAATTAAGCTTAACTTAAAATTTTTCCTCATTTAGGAATTAAACTTAATTGTAATCTAATGTGAGTTGCTTAGTCATTAATATGAGAAATATGAGAATATATAGAATGAATCCATCTCTCTTCACTTAGAAAGAGTTCCATTAATTCACTTTAGAAATATAGTTTTCATAAAGATAGATTACATTTACGTAGACTTCACCACGAGCAATAAATAACTTGATCAACCAAGATGAATGAAATGGCAGCAAAATAGTACTATACAAGATGGCAGCAATTAATAGAAAACCTTTCAAAAATTATAAATAACATTTTTTGACAATTTCAAAATAGTAAATCCTCACTAAAATATGGCAACAATTAATAGAACAATTAAATTAACATACAAGATGGGGAAAAACCTCCAAAGAGTTCAACAGTTCAAAGAAAAGAAACCAAACCAAACAAGAGGCACGTATTTGTTACAACAAAGGTTATTTTATTGAGTAGTTTAGTAGTAGGAATCACACAAACTTGAGATGTAACATTGCAAATGTTAACTATAACCATTCAAGCTCAATTCATTAGAACAAAGGTCGAGACTTACACAAGCGGCACACCCAACTGTTCTATGAACTTAATCATTAGAACAAAAAATACTAAATGATCAATGAGTAACCCCACCATAGTGAGTACCTAAAGTTTCCCTTCCTTGTCATCTTGCAAGTGAATAGGGTTGGTCGATCATTGAAATGCAGTAGACATCATCATCAGTCACCCTTTTGCCTAACTGGCCACTCTTTATATCATATCCTATATGTAAGTCCCAGCTACATGAACTCCTCAAAACTAACTCTTTTGTAACATGCATGCCCAAAAATATTATGTCACCAATCCAAATATCCGATACAATGAAAATCCTTGAACCCCAACCTTAGTTGCTCCAAATTGTTGAAATCCAACTACTTCAAATCGGTTTTCATGACATACACTCACTTATTCTCTAATCCAAATGTATGCTTGTGCTGGCACATCTCTTGTTACTTGTATTAGACAGAGCTCACCATCCCTCTCTTAGATTTATAATAGCAGTCATCCACAAGCCTTAATGGACTATGAATTTTCTTTCTTTTTTTTGGATAGTTCAACATTATGAATTAAAATTGAGATGTTACATTGCTAACAACCCCAATAGGTGACAAGATGAGAAAAAGTAGACTCTGGTGGCTAAGCATGTGAAGCGTAGGCCTAGTATAACACTTGTTAGGAGGTGCAAGTTAGTTCAAATACGCTAAAAAATGAGATGTGTGTTGGTTCAAGTATGCTAAAAGAGAGCCATGGTTAGGCCCAAAAGGGTATTATTGAAAGCTATGGGGACTTTTGGCCTCGCTGAGGGTATACCCTTGATAGATCGGAATGGCAGACTAACCAATCCCAAATAGATCGAAAAGGGCTCTAATGATATAGATGTAACGTTGCTAATATCAACTGTTAACAACTCAAACCTAAGCCCTACTCCTAGTGGAATATGGACCGTTCCGCATTCCTCTATCTCCATGTCAAAACATGCTCGAAAACGTCTTTCTTTCTATCTAAAAGACCTCCATAGCAATTGGTGTTAACGAAAACTGACATCGATAGCACATAGAGTTCAAGTTTTGTTAGATTTCATGGTGACCTCAATCTCTCCATTGATGAATCAAATATGTAATAGGCGCTAGAAAAAGCATCATCCCAATAAATGGAATAACACAGGGACTTTACCAATATCTTGAAGTTCTGCATAATGAGCTCAAAGAAAAATACAAAGTAATGCACTTGAAGTGGTGTACTTTGTGGAATGAAATTCTTACGCATTAGGGAATTTTCACTGGTAAAGCAACAACCATTGTCCAGATCGAGATCTGAAATGCAGCGCACAATGCCACTATTCCCAACAACCCATCTTATATCTTGATCCTTGGACTCTATTTTGTCATAGGAAGAGGGATTGATAATTTCCTGAACATATGCACTAACTATTTGGGGATCATCATCTACATAATGGACAAAGATAAAGAAATACCTCCAAGTCGAGATTGGTAGTTCATAGAAAAGTAGTGAGAGGAGAATAACAATTCCCATGATTTACACACCGCCTTGAATATAAAGATGGACTTTACAAGCCATGCAACAAGGATTTATTCTTCATATCATCTGAAAGGTTGCAAAACTTAGAACTCATTTATCTCTTTATGAAAGAAGGGAGGAGTCCACCTATTCCAAGAGTTTTGAAGAAATTAAGTATGAAGAGAGATAAAGAGTGAAAGGTGAGAGAGAAGAAGTAACGACAAAGAGAGGAGAAGAGACGTGAGGAGAAGAGAGCAATTTGTCAGTGTTTGCTAGGGTTTAGCAGAGATGACTGATCTCCTTCTAGAATTTATAAAGGTGAAATTCTTTCATCGCTCTTTTGTTTGGGCAATTATTCATTCATCCTCCATCCCCACTCCCGCCATAGCAATTGGTCCTAATGCAAACTGACATTGATGGCTCATAGAGTTCAAATTTTGTTAGATTTCATGGTGACCTCCATCTCTCCATTGATGAATCAAATATGTAATATGCGTTAGAAAAAGCATCATCCCAATAAATAGAATAACACAGGGACTTTACCAATATCTTGAAGTTCTGCATAATGGGGTCAAAGAAAAATGTAAAGTAATACACTTGAAGTGGTGTTCATTGTGTAATGAAATTCTTTCACACTAGGGCATTTCCAATGGCAAAGCAACAACCATTATCCATATCTAGATCTGAAATGCAGCACACAATGCCATTATTCTCAGCTACGCATCTTATATCTTGATCCTTGGACTCCATTTTGTCATAGGACGAGGGATTGATAATTCCATGAGCATCTGCACTAACCATTTGGGGATCTTCGTCTACATAATGGACAAAGATAGAGAAATACCTCAAAGTCGAGATTGGTAGTTCATAAAAATGTAGTGAGACGAGAATAACATTTCCTATGATTTATATACAGCCTTGAATATAAAGATGAACGTCACATGCCATGTAACAAGGATCTGTTCTTCATATTATCTGGAAGGTTGCAAAACTTAAAACTCATTTCTTTCTATGAAACAATGGAGGAGTCCACTTGTTCCAAGAGTTTTAAAGAGATTAAGTATGAAGAGAGATAACTACTGGAAGGTGAGAGAGAATGAGTATTGGCAAAGTGAGGAGAAGAGATGTGAGGAGAAGAGAGCGATTTGTCAGTGTTTTCTAGGGTTTAGGAGAGATGATTGATCTGTCTAGAGTTTATAAAGTTTCATCACCTTTTTATTTTGGATTTTATAATAGCAGTCATCCACAAGCCTTAATGGACTATGAATTTTCTTTTCTTTTTTTGAATAGTTCAACTGCAGGAATTAAAATTGAGATGTCACATTGCTAACAACCCCAATAGGTGACAAGATGAGAAAAAGTAGACTTTGGTGGCTGAGCATGTGAAACGTAGGCCCATTATAACACTTGTTAGGATGTGGAAGTTAGTTCAAGTACACTAAAAAATGAGGTGTGAGTTGGTTCAAGTATGCTAAAAGAGGGCCACAGTTAGGCCCAAAAGGGTATTATTGAAAGCTATGGGGACTTATGGCGTCGTTGAGGTGTACCCTTGATAGATCGGAATGGCAGACTAACCAATCCCAAATAGTTGGAAATTGGCTCTAATGATAGGGATGTAACATTGCAAAGATCAACTGGTAACAACTCAAACCCAAGCCCTACTTCTAGTGGAATATGGACCATTCTGCATTCTTCCATCTCCATGTCAAAACATGCTCGAAAACATCTTTTTTTCTATCTAAAAGACCTCCATAGCAATGCCCATGCAAACTGACATCAATATATCATATAGTTCAAGTTTTGTTAGATTTTATGGTGACCTCCATCTCTCCATAGATGAATTAAATATGTAACAGGCGCTAGAAAAACCATCATCCCAATAAATGGAATAACACAAGGACTTTACCAATATCTTGAAGTTCTGAATAATGGGGTAAAAAAAAACTACAAAGTAATGCACTTGAAGTGGTGTTCTTTGTGGAATGAAATTCTTTCGCATTAGGGCATTTCCAATAGCAAAACAACAACTATTGTCCAGATCTAGATTTGAAATGCAACACACAATGCCATTATCCCCAACTACCCAACTTATATCTTGATCCTTGGACTCCATTTTGTCATAGGATGAGGAATTGATAATTTCATGATTATATGCACTAACTATTTGGAATCATCATCTACATAATGGACAAAGATAAAAAAATACCTCAAAGTCGAGATTGGTAATTCATAGAAAAGTAGTGAGAGGAGAATAACATTTCTCATGATTTACATACCGCCTCGAATATAAAGATGGATTTCACAAGCCATGCAACAAAGAGCTGTTCTTCATATCATCTAGAAGGTTGCAAAACTTAGAACTCATTTCTCTCTCTATGAAAGAAGGGAGGAGTCCACTTGTTCAAAGAGTTTTGAAGAGATTAAGTATAAAGATAGTTAAACAGTGGAAGGTGAGAGAGAATGAGTAATGGAAAAGCGAGGACAAGAGAAGTGAAGAAAAGAGAGCAATTTGTTAGTGTTTGCTAGGGTTTAGAAGAGATGACTAATCTCTCTCTAGGGTTTATAAGGGTAAAATTCTTTCATTGTCATTTTTTTGTTAAGTATTCATGCGTCCCCATCCCCACTCCCCCCATAGCAATTGGTGCCAATGCAAACTGACATCGATAGCTTATAGAGTTTAAGTTTTGTTAGATTTCATGGTAACCTCCATCTCTCCATTGATGAATCAAATATGTAACAACGCTAGAAAAAAAATCACCCCAATAAATGGAATAACACAAGGACTTTACCAATATAAGTATTCATTCATCCCCCATCCTTACTCCCCACTCCCCCCAACCCCCCACCTTGAATATAAAGTAGTGAGAACAGAATAACATTTCTCATGATTTACATACCGCCTTGAATATAAAGATGGACTTCACAAGCAGTACAACAAGCATCTGTTCTTCATATCATTTAGAAGGTTGCAAAACTTAGAACTCATTTCTTTCTCTATGAAAGAAGGGAGGAGTCCACTTGTTCTAAGAGTTTTGATGAGATTAAATATGAAGAGAGATAAAGAGTAGGTGAGAGACAAGGAGTAATGGCAAAGTGAGGAAAAGAAAGGTGATGAGAAAAGAACAATTTGTCAGTATTTGCTAGGGTTTAGCAGAGATAACTAATCTCTTTCTAGGGTTATAAAGGTGAAATTCTTCATCACTCGATTTATAAAGGTGAAATTCTTTCTTCGCCTTTTTTTTTGGGTAAGTATTCATTCATCCCCCATCCCCACTCCCCCCCACCTCCCACCTTGAATATAAAGTAGTGAGAAGAGAATAACATTTCCCATAATTTACATACTGCTTTGAATGTAAAGATGGACTTCGCAGGCCATGCAACAAGGATATGTTCTTCATATTATCTGGAAGGTTGCCAAACTTAGAACTCATTTCTCTTTCTAGGAAAGAAAGGAGGAGTCCACTTGTTCCAAGAGTTTTGAAGAGAATAAGCACGCAGAGATATAAAGAGTAGAAGGTGAGAGAGAAGGAGTAATGACAAGCATGGAGAAAGACAGGTGAGGAAAAGAGAGTAATGTGTCAGTGTTATTTAGAGTTTAGCAAAGATGACCGATCTCTCTCTAGGGTTTATAAAGGTGAAATTCTTTCATCACCTTTTTTATTGGGTAAGTATTATTATAGGAAGTTGGGGAAGCGACAAGCATTTCTACATGCCACTTCCTTCTTAAATGGGATGACAACATCTTCCCACTATTGAGACTATGAAGAGGAATCTCATGAGAACTTGTGTAAAGATCAATTCCCAAATTGCATTCAATTGCCAATGTTTCATCTAATACTCCTTCAATATTCAACAGAAGGTGATTTAGTGAAAGACTACAAAAATAATATTCAAGGATTGAAATGTCATTTTTTATCTAAACTCAGTTATGAACAGGCCTCTATATAAAAGTCTTAATTAATGAAGGCTTCCATATGGGATAGGCATCATAAGAGGCCTTCCTTTGAAGTTCTTCCTTCAAGAAATGGAAAGCAGCATCAATTTTATGAAACACGAAATAGACAGGGTAACTCATGTGGTCTACATGCACCCGGTGGTGAGGTGATTAGAGTAAGAGACCATGGTTTATAAGGGTGGAAAGGGAAGGGGGATTGCTGATAGAACGACTATTTAAAAGAGGAGGCTCTAAAATTGTATAGACTCATAACCAAACAATATTAGGGTCTTGTGGAATTAGCAATATGAAGGAGTAGAAAACCTATACTTTTATAGAATCAACAATGTACAAGAACTAGGAAGATAACCTAAAATTTTATATGGTCCTCACAAAATGAAATTAGGTATTTCTTGCAAAATCATCACCATAAAAAATCAAGGATTCCTTGCAGAATCACAAATATAAGATTATGAGGTATTAACACCCCATTGTTAGAGTACACCACCTAAGTTTAAAGAAGTCATTGTTTATTCAAGTTTTGAACTTCATTTGCTAGTCTTGGGCCCAATACATGCATTTATAGCATTTGATATTCCTAACAATGTCTGGAACTCTAAGCAATCATATACTTTCCACCTAAACAATATCATCATATTCGCTTCGGCACGATCTTCATTATAGATACAAAAGGGGAGCACTTCCGTTCTTCAAAAGAATCGAGGGACGTCTTCAAGTGTATTTTAAAACTACAAAAAAGAAGAAGAAATGAAACAGATGCATAACTTGGCATTTTGTAACTTTTTTTTACATAGAGGCATATCTTATAATTTTATGAAAATCATGAGTTGTGGTTTTTAAATTTCATATACTTCATGGTTGCTTATATGTATACAAGGGGTACTTTTGAGAATTTTACTGATGTATTCATTATAGGGTAGCGATGATTCGCTTCGCTTCAATTTAGGACCTAAAGGAGAAGAGTTTGGCCTTTTGGAAGAAGAGAAGAGAATATGGTATCTATCATTGCACCTAAATCATGCTTTAAAAGTTATGGTATTAGGTGACCTTTAATAATTAGTGAACCAGAAATCCTATTACAGAAAAGAAAACTAAGCACTAGAAATCAAACAAGAAAAGTAATAAAAAAAAGAGAAATAAATATGGAATACCCTTTTGGAAGCTAGAGAAAATAAATAATCATACCTAGAACTAGTCAATAAATTCCTTATCAAGGTTCCAACTATGATTTGCTCAAAAGCCTTGACCAAATCTATACAACGTAAAGGCATAGATCTTGCAGGGATCTACGCAACGAATTTTGGAATATGAAAATTTATAACTTCTAACAATCTACAACACATGCTTTTTAACTGGCAAATAAAGAAACCAAACGTAAAACTAGTCACCAAATTCATTATTAGGGTTCTGACCATGATTAGTTCAAAAGCGTTAATTGAGGAGAATCCATATAAAGTACAAGGCATAGATCTTGAGGAAATTTTCAAGACAAAAATCCTTGTGAAAAGTTGTACCTTCTAAAAGTATACTACAACATAAACCTTATAACTACATTTTATTGATGTACATTTTTTTTTTCTTCATTTATGAATTAAACTTAACTGTAAACTAATGTGAGTTACTTCGTTATTAATATTAGAAATGTGAGGATATATTGAATCATTCCCCCTCCACATAGGAAAGGTTCCATTAATTCACTTCAGAAGCATAGTTTCCATAAAGATAGAATACATTTACGTAAACCTCACCATGAGCAATAACAAACTTGATCGACCAACCGTGATGAATCACATATATAGAATTGCATAATCAACATAAACTATAAAATTTAACAAATAACATTTTTTTAATACTTCAAAATAGTCAATCCTCACTAAAATATGGCAGAAATTAATAGAACAATTAAATTAACATGCAAGATGGGCAAAAACCTCCAAAGAATCCAACATTTCAAAGAAAACCAAACCAAACAAAAGGCACGTAGTTGTTATAACAAAAGTTTTTTTTTATTGAGTAGTTCAGCAGTAGGAATCGTACAAACTTGAGATGTAGCGTTGCAAATGTCAACTATTAACCATTCAAGCCCAAGCCCAAATCCAATTCGTTACAACAAAGGTTGAGACTTACACAAGAGACACACCCAATTATTCAATGAACTTAATCACTAGAACGAAAAATATTAAGAGAGTAATGAGTAACCCCACCATAGTGGCTACATAAAGTTTCCCTTCCTTTTCATCATACAATTGAATAGGGTTGGTTGATCATTGAAATGCACCAGCCATCAGCAGAAATGATCCTTTTGCCTAACTGCCCACTCTTTTATCATATTCTATAGATAAGTCCCAGCTACATGAACTCCTCAAAAGTACCTCTTTTGTAACCCAAAAATAGTGTGTCACTAATCCAAAGATCTGATACAATGCTAATCCTCGAACCCCAGTCCTAGTTGCTCCAAATTGTTCAAACGCAACTGTTTCAAATCAACTTTCATCACCTGCACCCACATATTCCCACATATTCTCTAATCCAAATATGTGCTCATGCTTGTGCTTGCGCTTGCACATCTCTTGTTACTTATATCAAACAAGCCCACTATACCTCTCTTGGATTTTGTAAGATGAAAAAAAGTAGACTTAGGTGGCTAGGCATGTGCAGTGTAGACCCAGTACAACATTTATTAGGAGGTGCGAGTTGGTTCAAGTAGGCTAAAAAGGGATCAACGGTAGGCCCAAAACGACATTGTTGGAAGTAGGTAGAAAAGCTATGGGGTCTTATGGCCTTATTGAGGGAATGGTTCTTGATAAAACTGAAAAGCAGACTAATTGACCCCAAGTAGTTGGAAAAATGCTTAAATGATGATGATGTAACATTGTTAACATCAAACAAATCAAGCCTAAGCCCGATTCCTAGTGGAATATGGATTGTTGTGCATTCTTTTCTCCCCATGTCAAAACATGTTAGAAAATACCTTTTTTTTTTGTCTAAAAAAGCTCCATATCAATTAGTGCCAATGCAACATGTACATAGAAAAGCAGTGAGAGGAGAATAACCTTTCCCTTGATTTAAATACCACCTTCAATCTATAGATGGACTTCACAGGCAGTGTAGCAAGATCCGTTATTCATATCATATCATATGGAAAGTTGCAAAACCTAGAACCCATTTCTCTCTCTCTCTGAAGGGAGGAGTCAAAGAGAGTGGGAGGCAGAGAAGAATGAGCAATGGCAAAGTGAGGAGAAGAGGCAATTTGCCAAGATGTGAAAGACCTAGGGTTTATAGAGATCTCTTAGGGTTTATAAAGATGAAATTTATTCATTGCATTTTTTTTTTTGGTAAGTACCCATTCATCCTTTTTTTTCCTTTTTGGGTAAGTACTCATTCATCCCCTTTTTTTTCTTGGGTAAGAATTTATTCATGCCTTTCTTTTTTTTAAGGTAAGTATTCATTCATTCCTCAAATGCCAACTATTCTCTATGGGAAAAGTTTTTGTAGAGCCTAGGCTCTAAACAATCAAATTAGAGCCTACCTCAAAAATTTCACTAGAAGAAGTTGTTTTGATACCCAAATATCATCAAATTGATCATCTCGACATCAAATTGGATGGACATGAGAAAAACATGAATTTCAAGTTTTGGAAATAGTGCATCTTGTAATGCATTTTTTGACCATCAATTTTAAAAATTTTCAAGTTTTAAGTCTATTACAAAATTTTCAGTAGTGAAACCATATTTCTCGACACTATTTGAAGGTGGGCGCTAATTTGATTGTTTAGAGCCTCGGCTCTATACAAAACGCACCCATTCTCTATATGGTGACACTCTTACCTTGAATAATTGCGGCCATTTATTTATGCAAAAAATTTGCATGGGACAACACGACGTGTACGCGAAGAGCTTATCCACGTGTAAACCTAGGTCATCGGGTTATATGGATGGTTGGCTAAGATGGTCTCACTTATAATATCATGTCAAAATATTTTAATTTTTAATTTTTTGGTGTGATTTGCTTTACTTGTAACATTAAACATTTAAAGTAATGTTTGCGGCCATTTAGGGTAATGTCAACTACTTTCTGTATTGTAAAGCTCTGATCTTGAATAATTGTGATCATTTATTTATGTGACAGCTTTGCATGGGGCGACACCCACGTGTACGCGAAGTGGCATATCCACCTTGCCAAGCCACATGAAACAAATTCCCGTAAGTCCACTGGAAGATTATTGCTAACTGCCTTAATTGAGAAGAAAAAATATTTGGATAAAGACCTTCCTTAGTGATATCATCATGACTCTCGACGTCATGTGTGGTGGCAATACGAAACCAAATACGACGAGTAGTGGAGTCCTGAGCTAAGCCTTCGCTATACCTTGGAAATCTTAATGCCATAATCCCTTTCAAATCCTCCAAGCCATTATCCTTCTACAATAATTCTTGCTAAGAAGAATGCCCATGTTGTGGCAATTCCATCACCCAGCTGTATGGATGGACAGCTGAGATGCTCTCACTCATAATATTATGCCAAAATATTATTTATTTTTAATTTTTGGGTGTGGTTTGCTTATTGATGCAATCTTAAACAATCCAAGTAATGTGCATCTTCAAACTTTGTCATGAGAGGTAATTTTGTTTCTAGAAATTTTTAAAGATGGTACGAAAATCTATTTTTTGCTCTAATTATAAAATTTTAAACTCCAAAAATATTTCATATCAAGATGATATATAAACATATAAAAATCTTGAAAATGGATAGTCCAGATAATGTATTACTAGATGTATTGTTTTTAGGACTTCAAATCTCTTTTGTTTTTTCTATATGTATACATCTTGATGTTGAGATGATCCATTAGATAATTTATCAACATTAAACAATCCTTTTTCTTAAGGATTTTAGATGTGCACCTTAATTATATATTTTAAGGTGTCAACCTTATCTAAAAATTTTCTCTTTTTTTACAAAATTTTTTTGATGACATGTGGGGTATCCTCTCACCTTAAATGTGTTGAAATTATAAAAGTATAATTAAATAAATGACCAAAAAGTCCCCTCGGTAACATTAAATGAAAAGAGACCATTTGCATAAAGTGGTTACAACTAATATTGACCATTGGTTGTGAAATTGAGTGATTGCATTTATTCTATTGACCAAGCTCAAAATTCAAAATATTTTTCAAACTTTGTATGACACCCAAACTATCAAGCATCACATCGGATGGTTATAAGTAATTATGACCTCCTTGTATAACAGGTGAATGGTCTCAAACCCTTTCAATAATAATAATGAATAAGTCTATAATATTATTAATATAATAAAATAAATAAAGAAAATATGACTTTCTCTACCTATTTTTGGTTAAAAGAGTCAGAATAGTTTCTTAAAAGAACTCAACAATTCAAAGAATATAAGGATGTTTGTGGAAATTAGTCATAAACCATTTTGATAGATTGAAATATTTAATATAATAAATTTTATTCGAAAGAACCAAAAAATTAGTTCATGAGTGAAATTTAAAAGCCTTAAAAGATCATAACTTAGCAGTTTAAAAAACCTTTAAAATATATTTTACTATCTAACATTATAAATAGAAAGCAAAGCACGAAAATATGTGAGAAGAAAAAACGAATGGATATAACTATTAATAAAATTGAGAATCCATAATTAGAAACTACAAATTAGTCATAAATCATTTTTAAGCATTATTTTTTGCACTTAGAAACATAATTTCAAAAAAACAAATGGCTTCCTTTTATGCTGTCAGCATAATGATCTTCAATTAATTGAAAATTTGTAAAATTAAAAATAACATAAATCATAAATTTCTATGACGCACAAAAAATCATAAATTAAAAATTAAGAAGATAAAAAATAGGTATCATAGTTTAAAACATCTAAATATTTCTTCATCGAATACAAAATTGTCATAAATAATTTAAAAAATAAAATGAAAACATAGGAAAAACTTTTCTGAATTAATTTTGAAATATTTAATTTACTAAATTTAAAGAACATTATTAATTACTTAACATATAGTTTGCTCTAAGAAATTTTGAAAATGTTGCACAAAAATCATGTCATTCAAGCACAACATCGATAATCACAATTAATATAAAGAATCAAGATGGTGCAGATTAAGTATAAGAGTGTACTTCTCTGTACTATGTATTATTATTAGATGCAAATAAACTTTATATAAGTTCAACCTCTTAAAATGTACACCTTAAAATGTACAATCAAGGTGCAACTCAAACAGCCCTAAAAAAAGGTAGTTTGAGTTTAGAAAATCATCTCATTAATCATTTGAATATTGAGATGTATGGATATGAAAAAAAAGAAGAAAGTTTCAAGTCCCAATTATAGTGCATATTACAATACATAATCTAGAACATCCATCTTCAAGATTTTCATACATTTATAGATCTTCTTGACCTGAACAATTATTTGAGTTTTAAAATTTATAATTAGATATTTAGATTAAATTTATTGAGTATAATTATCATTGAGACAGTTGAATGATAAAGTTTGAAAAGCTTAAAGGAAAAAAATCTCACGCTTTATCGGTGAATACAAAAGCTTTTTCAGTTTCTGTAAATGTTCGAATTTTTAGAGATCCTATCTCTTATGGGGGTTTTGTAATTCTAGCCTTTTTTTCTACACATTTCCCTCGTTGTTAAGGTTTCTTTGATTGTTTCTTCGCATTTATTAAGATTTACTTAACATGTTTTTTTATAGAAAAAAACATTAAACCCTTTCTGACATCTCTTTGTGGGGAAATAATCTAATGCAACGGTTGCATAGCAGTATAATGCAACCACACCTCTAGAAAACTATTTTTTTGGCATTTGTATGATCTCAAATTTTACACACACATTTTATTCATCTTTATAATCAATCCTATGAAAAACAAACTTCAATTTACACCTTAGATATTGTGAAAATTACTACCCATTCAACAATGAATCTCGACCATCTATTTGGTGAATTTCAAGATCTAGGTCTTAACAAATTCCAAATCATTTTTTTATTTTTTAGCGTTATTAATCTAATGATGATAATGCTATATAAAAATTTTAGGAATAAAAAAATACTTATGAGGCCTATATTTAACCATCTCAATAAAATGGACGGCTTATATTAATTGGGCTAGAATGAAAACTTTCTAGAGCATTTTTTCAAATTTTTCTTTTTTGTGATTGATCTTCCAAATAAAAGGAGTGTACATTTAAAAATTGTATCAAACAAATGTCTCTAACATGATTTTTGACGATAGTTGCATTATACTAATATACAATCGTTGCATTAAATCATTCCCCATCTTCGTGGCAAAATATATTGCAGGACTTGTTTAGATATTCGTGTTGGCATAGAGTATAGGTAATTTCTTCAGTTGCTCCATTATTAATAGCGATAAATTTGAGGTCTTGTTATGCGTGAAGTTTATACAAGCATCTTCCATGTACTGTAGAACTAAGGTGCACCTCTAAATTTTGCCTAGAGATGAATAAATTTTATGTTGGCTTGAAATCTCTTTTCATCCCTAGTTGTGAAATTCAAAATGTCAAAAAAAGTACAGATTGAACAGATCTATAAACACTTAAAAAATCTTCTAAATAGATAGTCTGAATATTTTGTTACAAGATGTATTATTTTTAGGACTTGAAATTCTTTTTTTCTTCGTATTTATATACCTCAAAGTCGAGATGGTCAGTTGTAGGTTTTCCCAACATTAGATTATTCACTTCTAAAGGACTTTTGAGGTAGACCTTATTTCAATTGGATAAGGTTTACACCTTAAATAAATTTTTTCCTTTGTCAATACCCTTGCAAAGTATGAATATTTTATTTTACATGTATTTTGAAATATAATGAAATCACACTTCTAGAAAACTATGTTTGTGGTATTTGTACGACCTAAAATTTTGTACATACACTCTCTTCATCTCAATAATCATTCTAAAAATAAATAAAAATAATTTGTACCTTATATGGTCAAAATAAGTCCCCTCTAACAATGAATCTAAACCATCAATTTGATGAATTTCAAGATCTTGGCCTTTATGAATTCAAAATCAATTTTTTCGTTTTAACATTGTTAATCAACTAATAATAAATTTATCTAAAAATTTTGGAAGAAAAAAGATCCTTCTAAGGCCTATATCTAAATATCTCCCCAAAATGGATGGCATATGTTAATTGGGCTAAAAACACTTTCTAGGTTGTGTTTTCAATTTTTTATTTGTGATTGTTCATGAGAATCTAAATAGTATATATTTTAAAATTTGGATCAAACAAATGGCCCTAGCATAGTTTTTGAAAAATATTTTACTATATTATTATACAACCATTGCATGAAATCACTTCCTATTAAGTCATATGGAGAACTTATTCCTAGTTGTGCACATTATGAACATTTATTCAATTCTACATATGTTAAATTGTACTTACGTCGTGATCACATTATTCAAATAGAAAGGGACCCTATTACTAGAAAGAACATGATGGGCTTTTAGTGTATCAGGTGGGGTGGGCACTTGTCATTAGGGAAAAATGAAAATTATATAAGAGAGATGCATGTTACTTTAAAAAATAGTGAATTTAGGGATACTAGAGAGAATGTAAGGCCGGTGATATTAAGAGCACATTTGGTTTGCGAGAAAATATTTTTTGAGAAATGTTTTCATGTGAAAAAATTCATTACGTTGTTAAGTGTGGGAATATTTTCACACCACTTAGCCGCTAATTGGTGTGAAAAGATGCATTGAAATCAATTAATGCGAAATCTCACACCTAACACATGATGAAATTCTTTTACGTGAAATATTTTATGCAAAACAAATGTGCCTAAATGACAAGGAGTTTAAGGCGAATATGATATTAAGATCTATTTCACACCAATTAGTTGTCAATTAGTGTGAAAAGACGCAATGAAACCAATTGGTGTGAAAATCCCACACCTACCTAAGGGAATTTTTTTACGTGAAATATTTTATGCAAAACAAATGTGCCCTAAATGATAAGGGGTTTAGGGTGAATATGATATTAAGATCTATTTTCAAGAGCACATGCAAAAGTCGTCGCCATAATGCCACATTTAATGTTCTGTTCTTACTTGGATAACATTCGAAATGGGAGAAGTCCACCATGAGTTCCTCTGTTGTGAGTCCCTTGACTTGAATCTAGAATGTAAAACACATCTTAAATTGTTAACAACAATAGATCCATCTTTTCACAACTCTAAAAAGATTCAATAAATATCATTTTTAAAGTTAATTTTTTGATAAAATTATAGATACTCCCTAATTTGTACCCTCGAGGTATTCCCTCAACACTTTTGATGCCACACTATTAACCAAATAGTGTTTTTGTTTTTGCAACCCACCTCAAGTACAAAAATTGACTCTTTTTTATACCAAAATATCCTCTTTTTTGCCACAGTTCCCACTTTCTCTCTAAGTCCGTTGCGCTGGACCGACACTTGTACAGAGCCTATCCAACACATTTTTTGTACATGACCGGCTCTATATTCAACTTGTGCCGGTCTGACACATTTTTTAGCCGGATTGGCACAACTTGTACAAAGCTGAACAGACACATTTTTTGTGCTAGATCCACTCTATATTCAACTTATGTTGGTCTGATACAAGTCGGTCTGACATTATGCCAGACCAAGACATGTTGGGCATCGTGTTTTGGAAACATAGGTTAAAATGAGGTATTTTTAACCAAATAAATTAACTTTTTTACTTAGAATGGTTGCAAAAAAAAATAGTGTAAAGGTTAGTAGCGTGGTATAAAAAACACAGGAGAAGAGGATGCCTAGGAAGTACAAATTAGGGGGTTTCTATAAATTTATTTATTCATATTCATAGTCAATATGGTCGAGATTATCAAGGCCGATTGACAATAAAATGGATTTTGGAGGGAAGATGTAGGTAAACAGTGAATAGGCGGCCACCCTTAAAGAATAATGGATTAACGTTAAAAATCCTATTTCTTAATATTGAAAATAATCCCAATGAATATTAGGGTCCTTTGTGTTCTCTTGTTAGTTTTCTTTTTGACAGAAAACTTGTCGGAAGCGAGTCTTGCCCTTGCAGTGTCGGACCATATTATTGCAGAGAAGTCAGTCCTCCTGTACTTTATATCAAACTAACTTCTCAAAAGAATTTCAAATGGGTTTTGGTACTTCAAGTATTGGAGGCATTTTGAGGAAAAAAAAAAAAATTGATAGCAAAAAAGGACTTCACTCAAAGATATGAACTATTAGAACTATTTTTAATTCAAAAATAATTTTTACACAATAATTACCCAAAAATAATAATTTTTTTTTTTATCATTATTTAAGAAATCCAAAAGAGCAAGAAATAGAAAATGAAAATTGTTTCATGCGGGCTGGATCACATTTCTACAGTATGCGGTCCAGAGATATAAAGCATCCATCTTAAAGATGGTTACAAATAGGTAGTCCATCTAAAAACAAGTGTAACTAACGGTTAATATAATTATTATTTATAGTTTTCAATTATTTTTTTATTTCATGATGCCATGTTAAAGATTATATGTTCATTAACAATTACTATCAAATTATATCTAAAAATTATATTTATTGCCAAGCCCGCATTTCTACAATATGCGGGCTGGCCGCATAGAAACCGTGCCTAATAGAAAAAGGCAGTGTTTGCTGAGTCAGACGACTCACATGTAGATGTGCGATCCCCCACAAAAACCGTCTTTAAGATGGATTTTGGATCCAAAATTTTGAGATTTATTGATCTCAATTCTCAT
>NW_006495314.1:112650-125508 GCF_000471905.2 Amborella trichopoda | reverse complement strand
ATAAAAGTTAAAGTGGAAATTAGAGAAAAAAACAAAACTTACCAAAAGAAACACAAGTGCAAGGTAGTTGAGAGAGAGAGAGAGAGAGAGAGAGAGAGAGAGAGAGAGAGAGGATGCTTATAGAGGGATAAACTTATAAAAGTTAAAGTGGAAACTAGGCTTTTATAAGTGGAAACTAGAGAAAAGAAAGAAAACTTACCGAACAAAACACAAGTGCAAGGTTGTTTAATCAAGGCTTAATCAAGCAAAGTCTTAAGAAGTATTTATATTTTGGTGGCATTAGTTTTGGACAATACAATAATTATTCTATCCATGCAAAATTATCCATTGTTGTATCCGTGGTAAATCACTGATTATATTACATTGATTTTTGGATTAGTGACTAGACAAATTTCATAAATTAATATTACAAGTCTACTACAGTATTTCTGCTTGAGATAATAGTACATTACAAGTGGTTTCTTAATGATCTTTCTTTTTAATCCTTTCTTTTTGAAACTTGATAGATAATTTTAATTGAGAAATATTGGATGTTTTCTAAGTACTAGAGGATGTCATTCTCTTTTCTAGGTGATGGATACTTGGCTTGCATATGCACCTGTGAAAAACAATCCTGAAGATGCTGCTAAGGTACATATCTCTGTACCAAAATTTACCAGACAATGGCACAATGGCACTGTTAATTTTATTTAGTGTTTTTGTTGTTTACATATAGTTTTGCATAAATACTACCTATCAATATTGACATTTTTTCCATTTGTGATTAGACCATTTCAACAAATTGAAAGCTCTTATGTTTTCTCTTAGTTGTCTAGTCGAGTTATGTTGGCTTTGGTTCAATAAATCGAAGGATATTATTTTTTATTTTTTTATTTTTTTATTTTTTTAAACATTGACTGTTGGTAGTGGGTTAGCATTTTGACCGTAAGTAATTTTTGAAAGGGGTTAGCATTGGCAGGAATGGACACCGAGATTGGTAGCTGAGTCACATGTGGTGCTACGACCTTGACCTCAACCCCATTCCTAATTAAAGGATATTACTTACAATAGGTCTCATGTATCTTACATCAATATTCTTCATTTGTTTTATCAGCCTATATGCAGTAACTTTGGTTTCTTGCTAGTGAAAAAAATATCTCCTTTGTCATATAATAAATTCGATATACTAAATTCAGAATGGAAATACACTGCCTCAATGATTTCTCAAACCTCCAATCGTAAGTTATTCAAGTGCTCTAGAAAGATGAGACAATAGTTATGTAATGGTAAAAACAGGGTTACAATCTAGTATTTTTCATATTCTGTTCTGTTTGTTTATTTATTTGGTTTATCCATCTTACTCTCTCCTATGTTCAGTTTCAAAGCTAAAATACTCAAAATAATAACTTTTGTGATACTTATGGTCTTTGTATTGATAATATCAGGTGCCAAAGGGAAATCCTTACCACAGTGCCACATCGGGAGAAATGGCTATCTACAGAGCAAACAGTCTTATCCTTAGAAAGGTATTTATGTTAGCATTAGTCTGGCGTGCTGCTTCTGTCAGGAAAATTTTTGTACGGCACAATATATTCATGGTTCCCATATACATAAGGATGCTTGCTAAATTAATTTTCTTGAGAAAGATAAGGACGGTGCTCTTCATGTTAGTACTTGTTGATTTAGGTCATAGATTATCGTGTCATTTCCTTTTGGTTTGTGAAATTAATTACCTACATGATAAAATTATAAGTGGTGCAAGATTCATTCCGACCAGGCATGTGTTAAAGAAGATTACCTACCTGATAAAATTACATGTGGCAAGATTCATTCTGACCAGGCATGTGTTAAGGATATCTTCCTTTTTCTTGTTTTTCAATGCCATTGTTGTATATGTCCTCCAGTCAAAACATCTTAGTGTGTATAATGGGTATTTAAGTTGCGCAGCATGCATTGAGATTAGCATGCCTTTTCGGTCAGGGTCCTGTATCTGCCGTAGAAAGATGAGTCCAACAGGACAAAATATGTTTTGGCAGAACCTAGCAAAAATCTTTGGAATAACATAAACAAAAGCAAGATGTTGGTTTTCATTTTATGATCGTCCTCTCATTCTGATGATCTTGAGCCATAACCACCTATAAGGGTCATTTTGGCCCATCAGCTTTTGGCAGGCACAAGAATCTAAACTTCACAGGTGGGAAAAAAGCAGAAAAAGGCTGTTTTTATTCCAGTTGCAAAAAGGTTGGCATTTTAACTCCACGATAGATGTAGTTTGGAATGGTGTGGAAAGAGATGCCCCAATCCATGAACGCAACAAAACTCAGCCTCCCTAACAGTACCAAAATGCACTTTTGGGGTGGTGTCCATACCAACCGTAAACTAAATTGGGTGGCCTTAGTGCTTTTGCTGGTTGAAAAATTGATGGGCATAGCAAGTTGTTTCCACATGCTCCTGAATTCAGGTGCATCTGTAGTCACTACTTGGTATCTGCATTGCTGACTACTTGGAAATTGCCACATTGATCATTATGGTTTTCTGGTAACTAAGTTCTCATCTCACACTTGGTTGCAATAACCTTGCACATGAGCTCTGAAAATGGAAATAACATGCTTAACTTCAGTCTAGATGTGGATTTATGCTAGTATTTCACTCACTCTTATTCATTTATTCCTTTCTTGCCTCCTTAGGAAGCAGGTTTTATCTCACATAACTAGTACAGCGATACAATTGCCAACTCTGATTTTTCCATTGAGTCTTCAAATATATACTCTGTTTTTTCAGATCTAGATGATCCTTGCTTATTTTTCAGATTCGATCTTTCATTTATACATGCTGAGTTTTCAAATCTGGATGGTCCTCTTCAAATCCTGATACTTTTTCAGCCTTTCAAGAATATTGGTTGTCGAAGCTTTTCAAGTCTTATCTTTTCTCAATTGTAGACTGAAAGGATATATTTTATGGACCCGGTTTCTATGCGGCCAAGCCCGCATATGTAGAAATGTGGGCCTATTAATAAATCTATTTTTGAGATGGATTTTTGGACTTAATTTTTAAGACATGTAATTTCTAACATAAAGATTATGAATATGAAAAAATAAATAAATTTGAAAAACTAGAAATAATAATTCTAGTAAGAAAACATTTGGACCGTTAGTTTCCATTGTTTTTAGATGGAACACCTACTTGCATCCATCTTTTAGATGGATGCTTTATACTTTCTAGACCGCATATGTAGTCATGCAGTCCAGCCCGCATGAAACAATTTTCCATATTTTATTCCATATACCATTGGTCAGTATGTAACAAAGTTCTTTCATCCACTTGTTCTTCAAGTAGTATCAATCCGCAAGAGCAACAATCCTAGAGAGCAACTTACAATTGTGATATTAGCCAGATGTACTACCTAACATGGGCTCATTTGGCCACTATCTTCCTCGACGCTAGAACAAGCTTGGACATGTCAACGGGAAGATTTAGAAACCAGACCCGCTTGATCCCAAATTTAATGAATGGGGGGGTATCAACAACTCTATTGCAGGCTGGCTCTTGAGTTCCATTGAAGTTCTTATTTGTCAAAGCCTACTTTCCTTAGATGTAGCTTCTGGAATCTAGGAGGCTGTGATGGAGCAATTTGCCCAGAAAGATATTGTGGAGACTATTTTAGCAAGCTAAGAGGTATGTGTAATGAATTGGCATGCCCTGTTCTCATTCAGTCTTGGATCTTCTTCAAGAAGAGGAGCAAAGGAAGAAAATCATGAACCTGGAGCCTCCTACTTTATGAGCACCTAGTGTTGGCTGTGGATATGATCCAGTGTTCGCAAAATCAAGCCGGAACGGTTAACCAGACATGGGCCCATAAGTGATTTAACTAGCCTAACCAGTAAACCGACCGATTCAATCGTTCTAACGGGCAAATCCAGGGCTATCAAAAAAGTGTTGAAAAAAATGAAAAAGATACAAAAAAAATCAACTAAAATATGAAAAGCATATAAAGCATGATTACAACAAAACACATTCAATGAAGTTGAAAATTAATGAAAAAATGGATTTTAAAGAATTTTAAAAATTTTCCTGAAAAAGATGAGAAAATATAAAAGTGAGTAGTAATGACCAAAACAATTTTTAATCTTTACCATATTGCAAAGAATATTAAAAAATGCATTACAAAACAAATTCCTTATTTTTAAAAAATTATATACATTTTTTTGAATTTTTTTTTAAAATATCAGCAGATCACCAAAACCGCCTATAACCGGAACCGGCCAATGGCCGGTTCCGATCTAACTGGGCGGTTACCAATTAGATCGCCCGGTTTTTCCAACAGTGATATGATCCCATGATGACATGGCCGTGATTAAAAGCCGGTAGAAAAACTGAATTGTTTTCATTGTAGCAGATTATTGGTTTTTTCATGGGAGATCAGTTACCCCACCTTTGAGGATACCCTCTATGGAGTTGCTACCATTACCCCATTAGTGGATAACTCTATGCAAATGTTGCTGCTAACTCCAAATTTCCATTAGATGAGCTTAAAGAGCTCAATCATAAATAGTGAAAATCGATCATCAACCACTAGAAAGTAGTTGTTTTGAGAAGGTTACCTTGTAAGTTCTTGCTTCTTGAAAGTAGCTACCTCCTCTCAAGTTGATAAGATCGGTCGAGTGGTCTCAGTTGGAGATGGGATTGCACGTGTTGATGGATTGAACGAGATTCAGGCTGGGGAAATGGTTGAATTTTCCAGCGGTGTGAAAAGAATAGCGTTGAATCTTGAGAATGAGAACTCCAGAGATCGAACAAGAATGGAACAACCTCACTCGATAGCACATATCCCCGTCTGTCTTCCCCCACTTCGTCGGTGCCATGACAAGATGATTCTCCCCAATCTCCTCTCTTCTGGTTTTCAAGAAACTTAAAGTAGCACTTATTCCTTGCTTGCTCCTCACCCGTTGATTGGATCATAAAGATCTTATTCTCAATATATTCAGGTAAACACCACACACATTCTTTTTTCAAACAAATTGATGACACTAAATATGCTTCATCAGCTGATGGTTCTAGCACTCCATCCCTTTGTATTGGTAATTTGGGCTTAGGTCCTCCTCTTCCTCTTGTTGGTGTTTTATGTATCACCTCCTTCCAATTATTCTTTGCGCAGCAGTACCAAAAATTTTGACTGCAATGTAGCCTTTTTCCCAGCGCTTAGCATTGGTCATTTGGACTTAGCATATTATTTTCCTCTCGATGATGTTTATATGTTCCTTCCCCCTAGTCTATTGTCTGGAGCAGCATTACAAAAAGTTTTAAGTGCATTATAACCTTCTTCCCTGCATTTTGTGTCTTTTGGACCTGCATGTCTAGGATGGTCATTGGTGAGGGATGTGATTCAATAATTGCTTATGCGGCCCTTTTTGTACATGTTAAGTGGAGGGGGTTTACGGCATTCACACATCATCCCTCAGGGAAGATTTTGAGTTACTTTTTTCCTACACTGAAGTGTCTAGAGTCTCAGTTTGGTTCATGTCAAGTCAGTCAAATGTCTAAGCTGAATCACTTATGGTTTCCTAACAATAAGTTGCTGTTTACTCAACCCTTCCATAAAATACATCAGATGTTTGGGGCCTATCCCCTCTTATTTCTCATTCAAGTTACAAGTACTCTCTATCTTTTATTAATAGAATACACCTGTTATGTCTGGATTTATCTTTTGAAATCCAAGGATGAGATACTTGAAGTATTTACACTATAAGATAATTATTACTCTGTTTGATGCTAAAGTTGTTTTCTTGGGATCAGATAATGGTATGAAATTTGTAAATAGAAGCCTGTCATTGTATTTCTAAGTAAATGGCTATTCATCAAACATATTATCTTGTAACCCT
The DNA here is from genome assembly GCF_000471905.2 of Amborella trichopoda. Next base: position 119,650 of record NW_006495314.1, on the reverse strand, counting down.
CCACAATAGGGGGTGGCAGAACGGTAAAATAGGCATTGGCACAGGGTTACTCTTTCTCTTCTGTTTCAGGCGATTGTACTTGAGATTCTCATGTTCCCAACTGTCTTTGGAAAAGTTTACTAGTCCACCTAATATTACCCATCCTTGATTTTTGGGAGTACCTGCTTTGTTCACCACCTAGAAATCTCACAAGATAAGCTTGAGCAGCGAGCGGTCAAATGTGTCTTGCTGGGGTATTCCTCTACTCTGAAGGGGTCCAAGTGTTTTGATCCATAGAAAAGGACATTATGGGTCGTGGAATCTTACTTTTCTTGAACATGCTCCTTACTTTTCTAAGAGTGAGATCACCCAAGTACCTTTACTGAGGGAGTGCATTGTGAACCTGTTGTTATGTGGAGCCATCTCCCTTATCTCAAGTTTCATTCCTTGTATACATTGATCTAGAAAAAACTATAGAGATTATGCAGGAGTCAATTCATCATGTAGCTCCTCAAGAAACACTCATGTTGAAGGCTAAAATTCAGGTAGACCTTCCTCAACTCAGCCAGTCCCCCTTGATGATCTTCCCATCACAGATATCACTATTGGACTAGACTGCCTGGTCCACCAGGTTAGACCATTGATAGTGCCTTAGCTGGTTCAGTCAAAAGCAAAAACGAGGATTGGTTGAAAACCTGTTCAAACCAATCAACCGTTAATTTTGACCAGTTGGACCAGTTAGACAAAATTGGGCATTTTTCTTTGTAATATGATCTTGTTTCCTAAATATCCTATTTTTTCCTTATTTTTTAAAACCTAGTCTAACTGGTTCAACTGGCGGTCGAATTAGTTTGATTGGACTAGCGCCCTCACTAGTACAGTGACTAGTCTGATCTTCCTATAGTTCTTAGAAAAGGACATCTTATCCATCCTTTATGCTGTTTTCTCATCACCCTAGCACTCTTTTCTTGCTTCTTTCTTCTCTACACACTTTTTCAAAGCCCAAATCTTTTAATGAGGGTGTTACTCATCTAAATGGCGAGAGGAAATTCAGGAGATACGTGCTCTTGAGAAGAACAAGACATGAGATTTGATTAGGCTGCCACCAAGGAAGAAGGCCAGTGGTTGTCATTGGGTTTACACACTAAAAATTTGACCAGAAGAAAGTATTGAAAGAAGGAAGGCTCGACTGGTTGCAAATGGTTTCACTCAACATATTTTGTTGATTAATGGAAACATTTGCACCAGCGGCCAAGATGGAATCTGTTCGAATTCTACTCTCAATTGCCGCAAATAGGGATTGGCCACTTTATCAAATTGACGCAAAAAATGCATTTATTCACAAATCCCTCTCTGAAGAAGTCTATATGAAGTGTCAATCAGTTCCTGTCATGCCTTTCCCACCTGGATTGGTTTGTCAATTGCATAAAGCAGTATGGGCTCAAACAGTCACCTCCTGCCTGGTACGATTACTGAGTACAGAAGTATTGTCTTTCAGTGCTCAATGTAGTAGTCCTAAGAACTCTTTATTTGTCACAATAGGCACATAGATTCTAGTTGGTTGATGTTTATATTGTCACAGGTGATGTGCTGATGGCATTGCCAGTCTCAAAATTTAGTTACCCAACAATTTGACATTACAGATCTGGTTCCTCTAAAGTACTTCTGAGATATTGAAGTTGCCTAGTGAGTCAAATGTTATACCTGTATCACAGAGGAAATATGTTCCTACACCTGCACAAGGAGACAGGAAGTTAGCTACTAGGCCTCTTGATACTCAGGTTGTCACTAAGTCCATACCAGATGTTACATGTGGTACTATAGATGATATTGGACATTATCAATGGTTGATGGGCGGATTATCCATCTTACCATCACACACCTAGACAGCATGTTTGCAGTCAGCAATGTCAGTCAATTTATGCATGCTCGTAAGACTACTCATAGTGATGTTATACAGATCTTACACTATCTCAAGTCTGCTCCTGGTAGTGGACTTATATTTTGCAAACATTTCAGATGTTAGATAATCGAACACTCGCTGATTGAGCTGGTTGCCCAATTGATTACTTAGAGTGCATATGTTGGGGGCAATATGGTCACTTGGATGTGGCATATACTACTTGTGGAATACATGTCAATGGCATCTACTACTTGTGGAATTATATGGCCTCGTGCTTGTTGAGGATATGCGCTTTCGTATCACATTCCCAACTAAACTATTATATAATAATTAAGCTGCCATCCACATTGCTACCAATCAAGTAGCTTATGAACACACCAAGTATATAGAGGTTGGTTGCCATTTTACCTGTGAGAAAGTGGCATTTAAAGTTATTTGTACCACTCATGTCCGGACTGAAGATCAGTTGGCTGGTATCCTTATAAAGGCTGTTGGAAGAAGACTCCATTCTGTCACTAGCAAGTTGGGCATGTATGACATCCATGCACCAACTTGAGGGAGAGTGTAATGTAATATATTATAGGCATGGGCCTATGATTGTTATATACTACATTGTCACATTCGGGACCTTTGTGCAATTATCTATTCTATCCAAAAGTATTACTGTAATGCACACCATATAAGACATGTAAATGTGACCTAATGTTCGCCTACATCATTCCTTTGTCTCTTCTCTGTTTGCTATTCCGATAAATTGTTGCAATTAAAAAAATAGAAAATAAATGATTTCTCCTATTTTTTCATATTTGCGTGTTAGCAACAAAGCATGTATAATTATACTTTTAGGTTCAGACACCAAATTCTTACTTGATGCATGCATATTAGGATTCATAGCATCTGATTTATTTGCCATAGTGCTCAGAAGCCAGTGAGGGCATAACCTTGTAGTAAGCTTATTTGTGCAATGGCGTTCTTTTGTGAGTTTCTTCAAAATGGTATAAATCTTGAGATTTCTCTATTTGAAACTGGCTTTTTTCCTACCTTTCAAACCTTCATCCACCCAAAGGAAAGAGAAGTAAGAGCTCCTTATTAATTTGTTATTACTAGGGAATGTAATTCTCTTTAAATATTTGTAACTTTAACATCTTTCTCTCTCTTCACTTGCGCCTCTCCAATTAATGGCATTTCAATGTGATTGCTGTGCTCAATATGTTCAAAACCAGTCGGGTGCCGAGATTGCAGATCCTAAGGTGGAGACATTCAATGGACAAGAGGTGGAAGTGTGGCCTCGTATTGTTTGGAACCCTCATTGGGCATTAACATCCTCAGATGTAAAGAGAAAACTCAGTGGAAGTTGTCAGGTTTCTCAACAATCTACTCTGGTCATCAAAGGCTCTGACGTCCTTGTTGAGAAGCTATCTCTGGATGGGACACTTGTAGTTAAGGCTACTGAAGGTGCAGAGGTATGATTGAAGGCCTATGTCATGTCTTGTACGAGGCGCACACTCACACACACACAGTTTCAAAAGAAGGGCTTGAATTAGGAGCGTTTCTTTGGGATTATTTTCCTCTTTGGGGATGAAAGGATTTGGAATTGAATGATCAGGGTATCTAATCGGGTGCTTCTTGCAGGTGAAAATTTGTGCGAGTGTGAAAAACCAAGGTTGGCACCTCAAACCTGTTGATTACAAAGACGATTCGGTGGCTGAGGAAATAAGAACAAGAGGTTTCAGGATCGAGAAGATCAATCAGATAGAACTTACCTATGACAAACCTGGGAAATTCACCTTCACATCATGATAATTGTTGTTTGCTATATCTGACAGTTATCATATTTGATTTGTTTGCATTAGTCTGGGGTTTTGATAAGAAACAATAAGTACCATAGTGAACTGTAGCGAAGTTTAGAATAATTTCCAATTCATTGACTGATTTTGGGAATCATTTCCTTGTTTTTTAGAAATAAATGTTTCCTTATTATCAATCCATGTGTAATGGGAAAGCTCTCCATTTTAGAGCATGTCAATAATAGTAGTTTGGCAGAAACCAGGTGTTTCGTTGATGGTTTTATGGTATTCATGGCCATATAGACTTGTGTCTTATCTGTTGTTCCTGTAATCTTAGTGCTTTGAACCATTATTGTGGTTGAAATTCCAGAGAGTTAGTTTCACTTTCATTACTTAACTGCAGTCGTGTGTTCTCATTCTTTTAAAGATGCTGGCAGCCATTGTACCTCAGTAGTACTGGTGTTCTGCTGTCAATTCCTGGTGCGGCAAATAAGAAAAATGTGCATCAATCTCTCTCCTTTCAGGCATATGCAATCAATGCATGGTGAGAAAGATGTGGTATCTATGCTATTGTGAGAAAGATCTTACCTTTCAGATCTATGTAGTGATTTTGCGCTCTGAGAGAGAGAGGGGGAGAGAGGTTCTCCTTGTCTCATCAATGGGTTGGAAAGCAATGGTGTGGGTTCTATGAAACATATCAGTAATTCATCTGTATGTCTCACTGGTCCTCCATCTCTGTCCAACCCATTTGATTTCACTGTGATTATCCCATGGTCATACTGCTAGGGAAAATTTTATATAGAGAGGCTCTAAACGATCAAATTAGAGCTTACTTCAAAAATTTCATTAGAAGAGGTTGTTTTGATGGCCAAATATCCTCAAATTGATCATCTCAACATCAATATCCATAAACACGAGAAAAAAAACTGAATTTCAAGTTTTGAAAATAGTGTATTTTGTAACTTATTTTTGGACAGTCAATTTTCAAGTTTTCATAGATCTCTCAATCTACTCTATTTTTGAAGCTTTAAGCTTTATAAATAAAGATGAAAATATATTTTAAGGTTATAAAAAATATTTCCAGAAACCACATTTTTCAATACTATTTGAAGGTAGGCTCTAATTTGATTCTTTAGAGCTTAGGCTCTATGCAAACCGCACCCCATGCTGCTATCATGACCAAATAGAGCATACTTTTTTAAAAAAAATTTAATTGGGGAAATGATTGGTGGGTATAGTACAAGTTCTATACTAGTTAGTTTAGAGGTTTAGAGCTCCAAGATCGTCATCTTTAAAGCGTGCATGATAACTATTTATAAATTCTCTGAGAAGAGCCTACAAGTTTCCATGAAATATACTGTTGCAGAATCGTCTACAAGGAGTTGGTTTGGTCAATATTTGCTCAAAACACTTACAGGTATATCCTCTAAAGGAAAAGCTACATACAGTACATGTATGGATAGACTAACCATCTGATGCCTAAACTGGATGGTTGATGAGTGTTGTTTCCCCAACTAGGTCTGTCAAAAAGAAGTTTTCGATAGAAATTGAGCTGAGAAAAGATGCTCACTACCTTTGATGTTGATATCAGAGAGTATTCGAGCTCTGAGTATCTTGTTTGAAACCAAATAGATAATGTAGTATATGAACCGTTCCGCTAAAACTCATGCCTGATCAATCTTCTCTCTCTCTGGCTGAAAAGGTTTTGATGAGGCCAAGGGGATCAACTAGTTTTATGTGATCACTGGGAAAACAACAATCAACTGGGCCCAAATGAATGACAAAACCAAGAAAAGAGCTTGATAGCTATCTTCCAACCTATGAAACATGACCAAGTTTCGAGGCTTGGATGACACTAAGATGTGCGTTGACACCTCTAGAAACACATACGACGCCTCCATTAAGTTCAATGGAGTGTCCATTCTTTGGACATGTCCCATGGTTTCTTTATTTAGAAACTCCCTTCTTCAGGAATAGGGAAGCCTTAGTGAGGCACTCCGTGGTGAAGAATATTTTATTTTGAAAATAAAAATATTTTATAAAAAATTGTACAGCATTACATATATCAATTTTGAAACGGTCATTCTTCATAAAATAGTTTTTTAAAAAATATATAAAAAATTGAAAGCCATTTTCATCTTTTAAACAGCGATATGTTCTTTTTTTTTTTTTGGGTAAGTAAACAGCGATCTGTTTGTTCTTTACACAAGTCCATTTTGAAATGCCTAATTTACATAAGTCAAATTTAAAAAAGTTTCTATGTTTCCATATGAAAATCAATTGTGTACATAAGTAAAATTTGAAAATGCTTTATCTTTTTTTCAAAAAAAAAAAAAGTTTAGAATAAGAGATAGAAATATTTCTACTTTGAATTATAATCAACCTAATATTTATGTTTACATATGAAAACCGTTTGTGTATACATAAGTAAATTTTGAAAATGCTTATCGTTTTCTTTTTTTTTAAAAAAAAAAAAGGTTTGGAATTAGAAATTAAATAAAATTAAAAATTAAAAAATAATAATAATAATATTTTTAAGCTTTTCTTCATGTTGTTATTATGCAACCTTGGATTGGGCTATAAGAAATTTTTTGTTGAATAAAATTCATTTTTATACAACACTAATTTTTTGTTTTAAAAAATTTATTTAAATTTTTTGTGATACTTTACCATTGCCATTTAAATGCAGATGTAAAGTACACAATTTTCAATATATATATGTATATACATAAGCATAATTTTCAACATAAGTATGCATATATAAGCATACACATATAAACCCATGTATTATATGGATTTGTCATGTCTAAATGACATTTTTTGGGTTCACAGTTTTTACACTCACATTCTGTCACTAATAGAACCATGTTCCATTTCCATATAATATCGCCTCTATCCATCCAAAGTCACAAATAGACATCAAAAAAAAATTCACAGATTTTCATTGCTGATGAAAAGTTCCCAGATTTTAAAAGTGGATAAAAACTCATCGATTTTCTATAGTTTAGATTTGATGGTTGAGGAATTGCTGCCAAACTGTTTTAGACCAAAATTCTCGCATAGGATACATAACTATAACAAAATTTGTTTTTCACTAAACAGTAAATATTTGTCCATGAAAATTTATTTTCTTGCATTTAAATAAAAGAAAACCTAGAAATACTACCAAAACCAGGCAAAACAAGCACTGTATATTGATGAAGAAAGCAGCCAAAAATTCATGGTAATTCTTAAAGAGTGTCCAAAAAATCACGCAGAACCACAATGGATGGCGCCATCCGCTGTCGGGTCCGTTCAATAAACCGTTACGAAACATAACAAGTATGTAGAC
>NW_006495314.1:74613-112630 GCF_000471905.2 Amborella trichopoda | reverse complement strand
TTACTACTACGTACTACGTACTTATTACGTTACTTAGTATATAATATATATATAGTATATATATATAGTATATATATATATATATATATATATATATACACTATGAAAATATAAAATCTCATGAGAAAATACTTATTTGCAATTCATTTAAAAATGGGAACTGGTAAAAAATATCTGAGACACCCTCATAAGTAGACTAGACATTAATCTACCACCTCACCTTTTAAGGCATATGAGCATCAATTATAATACATTATAAAGCATCCCAACCATAACTTACAGTACATCAGACGGCATTTGGTACAAGATTTGCAGCCTTGGGAAGAACATAAGAGGGAGTCATTGACAAATCGTTGACCACTTCTCCCTCTTCTCTATGCACACAACTTGAACCCAAAAGCCAAAGGTCAGAATTGAGAACATCATACCATTAAGGCTGCCAGATGGAAATCTCTCTCTTAATAAAGAAGGGATACAATCTTAATAAAGAAGGGATACTATGGGTAAGAAACAAGCTCTTGGCTCACAAGTCCTAGGCAGCAGTATTGGGTCCTAGGCAGCAGTATTGGCTTGCTTGGCCAAATAGGACTCATAAATCTCCACAACAAGACGTGGGTCTCCAGCCACCAGCTCTCGGTACTCATCTCGGGTTGTCAAGGTTTGCATGTTGTCTAAGATGAGTGAGAGAGAGGCCTCAGAGAGGTGCTTAGCATTATACTTGTGGGCAAATGCAAAGCTGGCAAGGGAATTCTCAACATTAAGTGTGGCGGTCAAATATTTCTCGCACACATTCTTGAGGTGCTGCACTTCATACTTCTCTGCTACTACCAAGAGGTCAAAGGCCTTCTCCTCATCTAGGGTTACTTCAGCTGTGTAAAGGTAATCTATGAAGGTGAACATAACCTCGTAAGTTATGTCTGTAATCTTAATGGTGTTGCTCCTACTCTCCTCCATGTTGTTCTCCAGCATGGCCCGGAACACTGGAGATTTGCTCATCTGAGAGAAGATGGAAAGTGAATGACATGTTAATATGTTGCACTTAACAAATAATAATAACAATTTGGGTAGAACTATACAAGTTTATTTGTGTGGACAAGTGTGTTAGGATTTAGGAATGAGGAAGGATTTTAACCCAAAAGAACATTTTTCATCTCTGAATAAAAATATATCTTGCCCTAGCTTATGCACCACCACACTGATTGAAACACATGATTTCAACCATCTCGCATGAACAAATACTCAAGACAACCCCACATATGAAGAGAAACACTGAGAATGAGAAATGGTGACCAATTGAGCAGACTTCATCAATCAACAAAGGTGAAAACCATCTGTTCTATCCAGATCTCCAAGATCTAAAAAGAAATCAGCATGTGGCCAAGAATAATTATTAACACCACCAATCTATCACATTTCATATAACCATAGTAAAACACATTTGAACCCATTGATAAGATCTCAAGCATAAAATAAAATGGCTATTTACCATGAAAATTGTGAGAAATGATAAATGTCTGCATGCAATATGCAATTACAAACAAATCCAAATTGCCCCACTGAGGTGCAAAACAGTTACAGCCCACTTTGGTTATTTTTCTAGTATTATTGCTTACCTTTCTACAGCCCACTTTTGGTCATTTTTCTAGTATTATTGCTTCCCTTTCTTTTCATCCAAACATGGGTATTAGTAAGAAAAGTAAACAAACAGAATTATCCTCATTGGGATAGCATACAAAAATTCGTTAAAGAACTTGACAGTGTGATATACTGCCTTCTTCTACGATTCAGCTATCAAAGTGGATTACGATCTAAAGTCTGTTCATAATGCTGGTTAGATTATTTTTATGCATAAAGCGAAAATCCACCAACATATTCCTGATTCTCTTATGAAAGAAAGGATGGGAAGAGATACATTTATCAAAGTTATGCGAATCCCCCAATAAAATTGACAAAGCCAGATTATCAAGCTGTGGTTGAAGACATGGCACTATATTGTTGTGATCTAGAAAATCTTGGAAAGGAATCAAAATACTTCTTTTGCCATCTCCTATGCCAACCACATATCGTCTTAATTAAATGAAGTACCTTCTTGTCTTTCACGTCAACCACATCCCTTCCTGGTATGCCATTTTTTTGTTCCACATATATTCAACTTCTGAGTTTTTTTTTTTTTTGAGCACTAATTCTCTGAAATGCCTTCCTTTTTCCTTTTTCCTTTTTTTTTTTTTTGGGGTAGTGGGGGTGGTTTGGACGCAGGTCACAAGGCCATTACCAGACTACATCTCTCCTTAGTACCGAATCTCATCCAAACATACAAGCAAATCTCATCTCTTCTTATGGAACACAAAAACACTATAGAGTGTCGTTGTTTCTGTGCAACTTTATTTCTGTGCATCTCAAGGGCAAGCAATAGAGATTCTGGTATTTTTTATGATGATTTCCCATGGGAAGAACATTATGTGGCTATGTGCATGGAAACATTCCCCAGGCCATACAATAAGAACATACACACCTATGAACTGTTATGTCTATACTGTGTCATGGATTATTGATTTGTGGAGCCTAATATTGCGCATACCCGCAAATTAACAGCCTAGCACTAATGCCATTTGGGACTACTTCAACAAGGTCAACTCTAGGATGAATATGCATGTTTGTGTCCACTCAAGCAGAAAGTATCATGGAAGAATAAGAGAACTGTCTATTCAAGATCACTTCAACAATTTCTCTGGGATATAGAATAATGTGATGGATTCCATAGAGGTCGTCAGCCTAATGAGGAAACTGAGATCGTTCAGCAGGAAATCAGTTCTTACTTTGCTTACTTAAAGCTAAACTTTGATGGTATGCAAGCCTCATTCATCATCACTTATCCACCACCAATTAACGATTTCCTCTCTGATCCTCTGGCTTCAGAGAATTGCCTAAGCTCCCTTCTTGTGTGAAAATCAAGCTTAAAGGATGTGATTGATATCGTCCTAGACATTCTTAATCGTCTTTTTAAAGTTTGTGACTATGTAACTGGGGAGCACCTCACGCGACTACAGCCAAGTGGAGTAGTAGCCTCATGAAGCAAGCAGACACACTGTTCTTGTCACAAGAAGTAGGTCTTTTGCAACAACAGCAAAAAGTTCGGTCCGGTGGCAACAACTGATGATAATACCTTGGGCATGCGGGAATGACATGGTCAAACACAATAGTTGCCTCTGATCCTAGTGAGACAAACACAAAGGATTTCAATGACTCAGCTTCTACCTTCACACTTCTGTCCTCTTACACTCAAGTTTTTGTTTTTTTTTTATAATGTTAACCTTAAATTGATCAGAAAGACGGACAATCCACAACGCAGATGCTCCAAAGCTCTCTCAAGTTTTTGTTCGATCAATCTAAGAACTCTCAAGCAGCTTGCTCATGCTTTAGCTACAGTAGGCTTTTTAAGTAACTTCAGTCCTTTCCCGAATTTCTAGGACCAATAACTCTAGCTATTCTAAATACTCGACTGGTATACTTTCTCAATTATCTTCTGTTGAACTCCATTACAGTAGCTAAGTTACTTCACTCTAAGAAGGTCTTCTATTTATGCTATACCGAAGGGTAAGGCTACTTTAGCAGGCCCATCAGGTCCACACCACAATATGATCATCATGTTCTTGGTCTTGTATTTATTTAATATCTGTCAAGAACTTAATTGACAACAAGTGTCTTGTCCATACTTCTAGGTGGATCATTGTTAGCAAGAAGCTCCCTCATCTGGAAGCATAACATGAGCGCTCTTACGATAAAATATAATTACAAAATTATATGCAAATTTAAAGAACATAAAAAATTATTGTTAATTTTACTAATAAAAATTAATAAATTTCAGTCAGAATAGGCTGTTCCTTTTTCCCCCTATCCTTTTATCATAAATTAGAAAAGGAACGAAAGCATAGATCGAAAGAGAATATATATAAAGAGATAAGAGAGTTAAGCTTTTGTCCAAAGTTGCTAAAACTGGCCCTGCCATCCCTTGTTTAATGCAATTATGGAACCAATGCACTTAAGACATATATCCTTTTTACTTGATATGGATTTAAGCATCTTTGCACCATTAAATTTTTTTTAAAAAAAAAAAAACGATCAAGTTGTTGCAGAAATATTTTTGTATGATTGACGTACATTTTAGACTTTCTTTTTTGATAGAAATGGATTGCAGCATCACTTTTTTCTTTGAAAAAAATATATATAAAACACGATTTTGAAACATAATTACTTTCTTTCTTCTTAATTATAAACTTAAGTCTTGTTTTTTTATAAAGACATGATCTAAAATCAAGATTATATGTCCCACAGAAGGATCTTTATGTGTATCTGGGATGTTACATTCACCTTTTTTGGCAAATGACAATGTCCTAATTAAAGTTAGAATATAAAAAAGATGTTTGGTTACTGATAATAAAGTAGTTGAAGGCTTTAAGAAACATTTGAGAACCCCGCTAATGGATTTGGGATGCATGACCTGCAACTTAGATCATTCAACTTTGAGTCTTTGACAACCATCAAAGGTGTGCCAGCTGCCATTCAATTTTCATGTCATGCCCACTAATTGAAACAATCTGGTCAAAGTTCAAAACAGCACAGCATGAATCCCTCATCTACAGCATTGAAAGTTGAAAGTCAAAACTCAGAAATCTTATGAAACAAGAACCATGAATTATGTTTGGGAAGTCCTTGCAGGAAATCCCTCTTAAAACCTTGAAGAAGAAACATTTTTGGTACTTGTAATCCTCGAAAACTTTTGGCTGCAAAAAACAAGACCAGCAACGTCACTGTCAAAAATAGGGAAATTATAAAAAATATCCCTTTTTTTGGGTTATTAGAAAAAAAACCCTAAATCTTTCAAAACCTCACTCATACCCCTTTCTTCACTATTTGGGATTTTGTGACCCAAAATACCCTTCACGGTTCTAAGTAAACCGTGATTCTTAAGTGAAGTTGGACAACTTAGAAAGCATCACGGCACTAACCGTGATGTCTCTTAGGGGATCCTCACAGTTCTAAGTGAACCATTTAAGGCACCACGATCCTAGCTCAACCGTGACGCCTCTTATGTGGGGGCATGTTTCATATCATGAAGACCTTAACGGTTCTAAGAGAACCGTGGTTCACATAGAGAGCATCACGGTAATAGCACAACCATGATGCATGTTATGCTTCATGGTTCTAACTCAACTGTGATTCTTAGAACTGTCAAATGAAATAAAATAACATGTTACATGCATCTTTTTTGGCAAATGACAATGTCCTAATAAAAGTTGGAACATAAGAAAGATGTTTGGTTACTGATAATAAAATAGTTGAAGCCTTTAATAACCAACTACAATACCAGGGATGCTATCCATGTCCTAGACTGAGAACAACCAAATCCTTTACTTTTAACCACCATATTATCCAGCTTGTTTGGACTTTCAAAGCTTTGAAGGAACAAAAGGACCAAGCACCCCAAGGACAGTATAGTATCTCATGAAATGATTCTCATAACGTCCAGCAGTGTACCTCCAGTCAATGCAACAACAAGAACCAGTTTATTATTGTTGATAAGGGAAAAGCCGAAAAGCCCTAGGAAGTTCCTGTAGCATAGGCTGTAACAAAAATGATTACCACCGAGATGATTAAATCAACCATTCCATACAGTCCTTCTCCTCAAAGCAAGTAAACTTCTCCTCAAAAGTCATTAGGGCAAGAATTCCCCTTACTACATTAGGTTTTGTTAATTAGTAAGTTAGTAAGTGTAGAAACATAAAAATCCTAGGACAGGGATGTTACAAAGTACATCCTAAAGAAAGTAAGGTTAGAATACAACCCTAACCCGTGATATACACAAACACCAAATTGTCTTAGTTTGATTTGGAGAAATCATACAATTAGATGTATTGCTGGAAGTCGCTTTGGATATTAGCACGCTTTCCATTGCTAGTTTCTCCAGAATGTATTGGGCCTCGTATGGAAACAGATTTACCATACGTGTGGATAACAAGACTGTGTTTGGGGGTCAATTGTCAATCATAGACTTACTCTTAAATTCATGTCAAAATCTTTTGGAAGGTTCTGAGGAAAAAAGCCAAATTATCAAAAATGAAAACAAGGTCTGTAAGGATAGAAGAAACGGGATGGAGGACGTTGCAAGGATGATAGGAGTGTCAATCGTTCATCCACCCTCTTTCTGTGCATTTGCAATTGTGCATAACCAATGTTCAAGAAGGCGGAGATGGCCACCCCTGTATACCTGGGCGGCCCTGTTGTTTTTTTGTTCTTTTTGTTTTATGATTTTGATTTGTATAAAAAAATTAATATCAATACCAGGCAATGTGCAATTGTATAAAAAAAAAATATTAATATCATGGCTAAAAAATTAATATTAATATCATGGCTATGTGCATGTGTTATTGTGTGAATGTGCCACATGTGTGCTTTTTTAAGAAATGCACCCTCTCTCTCTTCTAAAAATTAAAGAAAGGTATTTTACTAAATAAAAGGAAAAGGATACTTTACTATTTTAAGAACTGTGCAAGGTACTTCATTTTTTTAATGAACAAATATAAAAAAAAAATGATACTTTTATTGAAAAAGGAATTTTTTTTTTTCTAAAATAAATGAATAGAAGTACAAACAATAAAAATCTCTCCATAGACCTAATTCTCTCTCACTAAATAAAAGAAAAAAAATTAGGGAGGTGGCACCAAGCAAGTCCACCTGGACCCCCCCACCTACGCGGTTTGAGAAACAAGCCACCTAGGCGGTTGGGTGGCCAAATATTTGTACATTGTGTATGACCACCAAAAAGGAAATCACTGGACCATGTAATTGAGAGAGTGATAAAGATAAAGACCATATAGTACTATCATATGGAAACATCATCCAATTCAAAGTCACAGTGATTAGATAATCATAATTCCATGTTGTGCTTCTTTTTGAAATGCCAAAGTCAACTAGCAGTCTCTAAGTCAGCAGACATTTGGATCTTCTGTGGACTAGAACTAACCATCCCAAAAAGTACACTTCACCCAATGGGTAGAGTGATGCCGCCTATAAGATGGCTTCTAGATGTCCAGGTGACTAATCTACTATATAAGCTCATGTTGGCTAAATGGCTCTGATGATAGAGTTTACAGACTGTTGGTCAAAGGAAGGCAATGTTTAACAAAGAAATGCGCGGTAAGTAGAACCAGAAAAAAATAATAATACAAAATAAAAAGCAAGAGAGATACACTGTCCATGGTACTCAAGGGTCACACATGAAGCAAAAAAAGACAAGGAATATATCAAGAGTTCGGCGTTCAATTAGTAAGTAGCAAGTGATATAAGAACTTAGAAGTGCTAATTGGATGAATGCAAGTGGCAACCTTATATCCAGGTTTAGAGTAGAGAGGTAGCATCATGAGACTTTGCAAAAGTGGTTTTCTAGGGATTGTGATATCCAAATTATAAATCTGTATTTGCCATAAAGGGAGACCCGGGAGAGTCAATTTCCCACCTCACCCACCTCACCTTAGGAGAGGTTTTTTTTCTTTTTGGTGGTTAGGACCAGTGTTTGAAAAATCACCATCAAGATCGAGTGACCTGATCCGGATGAGGAATCGTCCTGGGCAATCCGCTTCCCATGATTTACCAAGAACCGGCTGTTTCCGCCCAAAAAAAGCCGGTTCAAGCTACTCCGTACCAGTTTGGGTTGGTTCTGTCAAAGAGAAGCATACACCTCAACCGGTGCCCAGTTTTTTTCAAATTTTTATTTGCAATTGTTAAATTTTGTTCTGTCAAAGAGAACCATTGCCTCAACCGGTTTCCACGTTTTTCCAATTTTTTGTTTTTTGAAACTATTCACTTTTTTTATTTCCAAATCTTAAATTTTTAATCAAAAAATGGATGTGGTGGCCCACCCCATATTTTGTACACCTATTTTTTAGCTCATCATTTAATATTTGTTTACGCTTGGCTTACCTCAAACATGAGATTTAATATTCATTTTGGGTTAGGACCATTTTATAGTATCATTTGCTCCCACCAATCTATGATGCGAGACAATTTTCTTTATCCCTTTCTCTCAAGTCTCGACCATTTCATTGTGTTGGGTGAATAAACTCCAGGGCCAATAAAATGTGGGTGAATAATAATAGCTCATTGGGATATTTAAAAAGAAAAAATAATACTAGCTCATAGGATATTTCAAAATGAAAAAAATAATACTAGCTTATGGGATATTTTAAAAGAAAAAAATAATACTAGCTCATGGGATATTTGAAAAGAAAAAAAATAACACTTGCTCATGGGGCACCTTTAGTCTATATACCCACTTCAAAATCTATTTTCAAGTTGCTTTATCCATTATCCCACATTGCAAGTATGAATTGTTTATCCATTTTTTTAATTTTATTAAAACATGCAAATTTATGTTTCCAAATTCTTTTTTTTTTTTGTCCTTATTATTTTATTTTATTTTTTAGTAAATGGTTAACATTGGTCGATAATAATTGTTACACATTAGATCTATTTATTTGTGAGGGCCATACTGCTTTTTTCTCTCTATTAAATCAAAAGGTCCAAAACTATTACACACTTACTTTTTTAACTATAAACTTGAGTTAGAGAGATCCATTTTACTGCAGTTAGTTGTATTTAAATTTCATGTTAACTATAAAATAAATGCAATAGATAAAAAATACTCAGGCTAGGTTCTCAATATCTATGTACTTTCAATAAAATAATAAAAACTATAATGAAATACCACTATTTTAAAAAAAAAAACATATAAAAACTAGGCTTTTAAGAAATTTTAGTGATTTTTTGAAATCTTTCTAACGTTGATCTAACCAATCCACAGACCCAGATCACCGATCCGCCGACCCGACCAAAGTTTCAAGATGGACAATCTGGGTCACTGATCCATCAAGGTTTGAAAAAAACAAATCGGTGACCTGGATCGGCTAACCGGATCAGAGGATTTGCCGGATCGGCAAGATTCGACATTAAAAATAATTCTAAAAAATACCAAAATTTCTTAAAAATCTATTGTTTTTAGGTTTTTAAAAAAACAAAGTTTTTGTATTATAGTATTTTATTATTATACTGATGTTATTTTACTGAAAATACATAAATATTGAGAATCTGTCTCATGTCCAAGTGTTTTATCCATTATATTCATTTTATAGTCAAAATGAAATTTGAAATGTAACTCATTGCAATAAAATAGATCTCTCTAACTCAAATTTATAGTGGAACAAAAAAAGAAGTGTATGATAGTTTTGGACCATTTTATTTAATAGAGATAAAGAAAAGGTATGACCATCACAAATAAATAGATCTATTGTGTAATATTTAGTATGGAAAAAAATATTGAATTTGTAGACATAAATTTTCAATCATGTTTTACTAAAATTAAAAAACTAGATAAATAAATTAGGAAAAATTTTATATAAGGTTGCAATCTTAAAATGTAGAATCAAAGATGCACCTCAAAAATCTATTGGAAAAGGTTGTTTTAGTGTTGAAAAACCCTCTAATTGATCATCTCGACATCGAGATGTATGAATATAAAAAAAATAAAAAATAAAAGATTTTGAGTCCTAAAAATAGTGCATCTAGCAACACATTATCTAGACCTTCCATTTTCAAGATTTTCATATGTTTATAGATCTACTTGATTTTAACCATTTTAGGAGTTTAAGATTTTATAATTAGATATTAAAATAGATATTGAGATAATCCTAAAACAAATTTACACAAAAATTACATGTTATGATAAAATTTGGAGGTGCACCTTAATTGTATTGTTTAAGGTTGCAACCTTATAGAAACCACACCCAATAAATAAATAATTGTAATGAGGAATAAGTGTAGCAGAGATGAGCATGTTGATATGGATGAGTGACAAGACAAGATAGAATAGAATTCAAAATTAATACATTTGGGAGAATTTAGGTGTGGCACCAATAGGCAATAAGGAGCAGGCCCAAAAGAACGTGGCTGGAAGTAGTCCGAAATGATATAGGGTATGGCCCTTAATAGAGAAGAACGGCAGACCAGGATTCGTGTAGCCGACCCCAATTAATTGGGAAAAGGATATGATGATGATGATGATGATGATGATGATGATAAATGAGGAATAATGGATAAAGCAACTTGAAAATAGATTATGAAGTGTGCTTATGGACTAAAGGTGCCCCTTGAGCTAGTGGTATGTTTTATTTCAAATGTCCCATAAGCAAGTATTATTTTTTTATTTTTAAATATACCATATGCTAATATTATTTTTTGCTTTTTAAATATCCCATAGCTAAGGTTATTTTTTCTTTTTAAATATCCCATAAACTAGTATTATTCACCCCACAATTTATTAGCACCAGAGTTTATTTACCCCAATACAATTAAAGAGAGAAGGCTAAAAATTGTCCCACATCAAAGATTTTTAGGAGCAAATGCCATTATAAAAGTGTTATGCGCCAATGTCAAGGTACTATTGTGTATCCCATGCGTGAGGAAAGCTAAGATGGGCCAGTGGGGCACTCGAACATTAGAATGTTGAGCATTGAGGAGGGGTGGGCCATCACGTCTCTCTTTTAACAAAAAAACTTAAGGGCCCAACAAATATTAAAATGTTGAACATCAAAGACAGGTGGGCTACCACATCAATTGCAAAGTAAAAATTTGAAAAAAATGTGGATTTGCATCTGGTTCAATAGCAACTGCCTAGTTCTTATGGAGAACCGGTACGGACTAACTGGCCAGTTCCAGGGGGACACAACCGGATCCCGATATATTATAGGATTTGGATCGCATAGGACAATTTTCAATCCAAATCGAATGATTATGATACGAATTGAGCGATTCCGACCCAAATCGGCAATTTTTCAAACAATGTGATTCATTTATTCAAAGCTTGGTCACAGTGTTTTAAATCACGACGATTTTCGATATGGGTCACCGGTCTGGATTCGAAATCGGTCAAGACAACCGGTTCTAGATAGGGTGGCAACAGGTCGGGTCTTGCTGGACCTTGACTCGAATAGTATTCGGATCCAAAATTTGGACCCGTCGGGTCCTACGCGTCCCCATTGGGTCCAAGGTCTGGTCAGATCCATTGCCACCCTATGACTGAGCTTTTTTTTTTTTGCCCTTTTTGTTGCCATCATATACCCCATGACTATGAGCTTTTTTTTTTTACCAATAATATTGTAAATATTGCCCATTTGTGACAATATGAACACGTAGCGCGCTCCTAAAGCCACATGATTGCCATCATATACCCGATGAGTACACGTACGAGTCGGGTCCAGCTACACCTGGACTCGAATAGTATTCGTGTCCAAAATTTGGACCTATACCCAGACCTGAGGTCAAGTATAACCGTCAAGTCCCAGGTCTAGTAGGGTCCATTGCCACCCTAGTTCTAGAATGGTATGAGTCCCGGATTGGTTCCCCTCTTAAAAGCCCCCTTACCATTCTTTTTTTTCCTTTTTACTTTAACTCATCTAGTGTTTTCCATTGTGCCCCTATCCCCACCCTATAAACCTCTATTTTGATTTTTATTTCATTTCGTTTTATTTTAAAAAAAAATTGGGATCACCGATCCAGACGATTCAAGAATGATCCAGATCAGGATTGGATGTAAACGATCCATTTTTTTTAAACACTACTTGGTTAGGAGCATGGTTATTGGGAGTAAGAGCTGTGGGGAAGTGAGAGCAGCAATGGGAGCTTGGGATCAACCCATGCCTGCAACTCCCTACCTAGGGAGCGCCTACAATTGTTATTTAGGAGCAGCCCGAGAGTGGCTTGATATCTACTATATATATGGGAGTCCTTGGGATGTGCCCTTCATAATACAAACTCACATAGACACATGTGAGTATGTATTGATATATGTAATTTTCTTTTAGAGTTGTATATATGTGTGCGGTGCAATGCTGTCAAATCCGCTTCGGAGTCTACTTCGGTTTGGCCATAGTTGTTGGGAATGGGAGCGAAAACGGTATCGGGATCGGGATCGGGAGCGAGGGATCGTGAAATGCTAGAAGATTCCTATGGTTGGGAACGTTGTCTGTACAATGCAAATGTTAGGGATCGAGTCCCCAAATGTTAGGAATCAAGATTCCAACCTTTTTGGTGAACTTAATCCCAACTTTTTGGGGATCTTAATCCCAACTTTTTGGGGATTTTGTTACCAACCTTAAAGTGTATGATAATCTAGGATTATGTATACTTTTAAAAGTAGGGATCTCATTATTGATAGCAAGCACGCTATAGTTGTGTTGCTAGTTGGCTATAAACAAAGAAAATCATCAGCTTGGTTGTTGTCTTAGTCTTTAAGGTTGGGATAGAAATCCTTAACAACAGGAATCAGGATCCCTGTCAATGGGATTCGAGATCCCAAAATTTAAAAATCAAGATCCTTGAGAGATCCGCTCCGAGAGCGACAGAATCGAGATCCGCAAAGGGATCGCCTACCAAAGTAGGAGATCCCGGTAACTATAGGTTTGGCAAGAAAAATGAAGCGATTCGGCGCTTCGACCGATTTGGGGGGAGACTTCAGACTTTTTTAAAAATTTAATATAAATAAATTAGATATATATATATATATTATATATAATGGAAAAAATTTAAAATAAAAATTTCAAAAAAAAAAATTAAATAGATATTTCTTTGCTTCGGCCGAAAAGGCCCAAAGCAAGCCCAAATCTAACCGAAGCAGCTCGAAGCGGCCCAAATCTGCCCAAAGCAATAGTACAGATTTCGCTTCGCTTCACTTCACTTCGGTCTAGGCCTAAATTCCAAAGACTTCAATCGAAGCGAATTTGACAACACTGGTGTGGTGTGTGTGCATGTGTTTACAATTTTATTTATAATGTTATCTTTAAAAAGTAAAAAAAAAAGTATACTCCACTTAGCATTATTTATATATATGTACAATGAAAACTTTATAGCCTGAAAGTCACGGTAAAAATTTGAGAAAAAAGTAATTCTAGGGTCATGAAACCATTTCCCAAGTCACTATAGTGAAGTGGGTGATTCACTACAATGACGCCTCTGATTCTAGACAACCCAAATGATTCCCTAGTTTGGGATCATATGGGATAGAGGACATCCTCGGGTTCAAGCCGACTTAAGTGATTAGGTCGACTCAACAATTTTCACCAATACCAAGCACACCCATAGAACAGAAAAAATAAATAAATAAATAAATAAATCAACACAAGGAGTCATTTGCTCGAAAATATCAAGAAGCAAAAAGCAACATGAAATCCATGACGTCGAGTTCAAATTTGAAACTCCCCATGGGTTCAAAATCCCTTCAAACCAGGATTGCACACCCATTTTCAATGAAATTGCAATCCCCCTCTATAGGGCGGAGATCCATTTGTTTAAGGATCAAGATCCCTATAAGAGAGGGATCAAGATCCCTTGATGGGGGGAACGAGCTCCACCCAAGCTCTGGCAAAAGCGAGACTTCGAGGAGGAATTTCCACCCCTCAACCAAGCTCCCTACCATTGTTCAAAAAGGCGGACTGCTCAGCGCCTAGGCAGTCCAAAAGGCCAGGGCGTATCACCCAAGCCTAGGCGGCCAAACTGGGCCTGCGCCCCGCCTAGGGCCTGCGCCCCGCCCAGAGGCGGAAATGTTTCTTTTTTGTTTTTTGTTTTGATTTTTTTTAAAGATATAAAAGGTTAGAAGAAGCGGTTTTAGGTTCATTTGAAACCTAAACCCACAAGAACCCATTTTAGAGAGTAAGAAACCTCCAAAAAACTACATTTCATTGGATCGAAGTGTCTCAAAGTTTGGAGTTCGAGCAATCAAAGTAAGTGCAAAACTTTATTTTTTAGATTGATTGTTTTATTTTGAGATATCTTCTTCAAGAGTTAGTCGGAGTGGAGATCCGGGTTGAAAATATGGATACAACTCGAATCCAAATGACAAAAATTGCGTTAGATGCAATTTTTGTAAAAAAGATACAAAAGGAGGCATAAACCGGTTTAAAAAACATCTTGCCGGTATTAAGGGGGATGTTGGCCCTTGTAAAAATGTTCCTAAAGCTATCAAAGATGAGATTAAGCAATATATAAGTAATGCAAAACAAAAACAAAAACAAAATCCTTGTCATAGATCTATTTTTGCTACTTCTAGAAAAAGTGGTCCGGGTTGGAAGTATGGGTACAACCCAAAACCAAATGATAAAAATTGTATAAGGTGTAATTTTTGTGAAAAAGATACCAATGGGGGTATTAGCCGATTCAAAAACACCTTGCTGGTGTTAGAGGTAATGTTGCTTCTTGTACAAAGGTTCTTGAAGCAGTTCGGGATGAGATTAGACATCTTAATTTAGAAGAACCAGAAAAGATTGAAAATAAGCCTTGTTCTATTGAAGTATCTTCTCCAGGTTCTAGTCGGAGTGGTGATCCGGGTTGGAAGTATGGTTATAACCCGGATCTAAGTGATAAAAATCGTATTAAATGTAATTATTGTGGAAAGGATACTGATGGGGGTATTTATCGATTTAAAAAACACCTTGCCGGTATTAAGGGGGATGTTGCCCCGTGTAAAAATGTTCCTGAGGCTACCAGAGAGGAAATTATACAATATTTGAGTTCAAAAAAGCACAAAAAAAATGGTTGAGCAGCCAAGACTCCTAGGGCCTCATCTGTACAGACAGCACATACTAGTAAGAAGATGGTAGAAGAAGAGGAGGAAGAGGCAGATTCAGAAGAAACAGAGGAGGACGAGCGTTATATTGAAGAGGGAGATGACTCTGATGATGATGGCCTCAACTCTGATTCATATGATGAGGCTTGCCCTATTGATATTCCTTCCGATGATGATGATGATGAGGATGACGACTGAAGACTCCTGCCTCTTGGTGCTGAGTGTTGACTGTTGTGTTGAGTCATGAGTGTTGACTTTTGTTAAATTGTATATTTTCTAAATTTCTGTATATTTCTGTTATGTTGAGTGTTGACGTTATATCCTACACTTGTATGGTTTTACAGTTTACTATTTTAACAATATGGATTATCAAAATTCTCTTCTTGACGTCTATCTTTGTTTTTTTCAACTTGGAATATGGTATTTGGTAATTTGGTAGTTTTTTTCAACTGGATAGCCGCCCAGGTTCTGGGCGCCCGCCCAGGTTCTGGGCGCCCGCCCAGGTTCTGGGCGCCCGCCTAAGAGCTGGGTGGCCTGGACCCCCTAGGCCACCTAGGACCCGCCTAGCACTTTTTGATACACTGCTCCCTAAATTTATGGTGTTAAGAGAAACTTTCTCGTTAGTTACTAGTAAGCAAGAGGAGTTGGTGGCCCTATGTATGAGATGTTCAGAAGATATACAGTGCAGACACCAGTCACAAAGTTAATAATGAGTTACATAGTTGTTAGGATTGGGATCGAGAGTAGGAGATCATGAAAGGCTAGAAGATCCCTATGGTTGGGAGTATTGTGTGTAGTCCCTAAAGTGAATATGTTACAAATTGATATCTCCAAATGTTAGGGATCTCGATCCCAACCTTTTAGGGATCTAGATCCCAACCTTTTGAGATGTTTATCCCAACAATTTGGGGATCTTATTCCCAAGCTTGAAGAGTAGTTATAATCTAAGACTACATATACTCTTTTAAAGAAGGGATCTATTTATTTATAGCTGGCAAGAATTAAAACTATATTATAAATATGGTTTCCCAGCTGGCTAGAAATTGCGAAAATCATCAGCTCATCTAGTTTTTTAAGGCAGAGATCAAGAAAACATGTGGGATCCATATCCCTAACAAAATGAGATCCCAAAATTTTAAAAAATTTGAGATCCTTGAGATAGATACTAAAATATACTGCTAGAAATTAGACAAAAAGATGTCATTTTCTCCGGGACATGGTGCAAGAAAAATCATGACCATCTTCTTCAGTATAGATGACCATCTTTTCTGGATTAGATGTTTATTTTATGCAGTAGGAAGAGACAATGGACCTTCTATTGATTTTATGAAGCTCTAATCAATATATATGGTGGCTGCAAAGTCAGTTGACATTGCACGTGTTCCTTGTTGATTGCATGCTTGAGATAGGATAGGATGAATAGGACCTAAATGGTCAGGTTCTACACAAGGTTTGCTTTGTGGCCACGACATTGAAAACTCGATAGGGGTGTCAATGGGCCAAGTAGAGCTGGGTTTGGACATGTTCAAGCTTGGCTTGCGTGGTTATAGGATAACCTTAGGCTTCGCTTGTGCCTGACTTGTGCTTGACTGGTGCTTGACTTGAGCTTGAACAACCAAGCTTCGGTTTGACTCGATCAAGGGAAGATAAGCTTGCACTTGGCTTGGCTAGACTTCTTTATTTAAACAAGTTGACAAAGAAGCCAATTCAAGCTACAAATAAGCCCATAATTGTGCCAAATCAAGCCAAAAACTAGCCAAGACAATGTATCAACAAGTCAAACATAAGCCATACTTCCAAGCTACAAGCAGTTTCCAAAATTACATGTTTATATAATTAGTTACATATACTCATTTTATAAAATATAATTCTCTATAATATATTAAACAAGCTCGAGCAGAGCTTGCCTCAGCTTTTCTTTGATCAATAAACTAGATGTCCTGGATCAGCTTGGGTAGTTGGGTTGGCTTGTCAAGCTGCAGAATACTGTTAAAGCTTGGCTCATTATGAGCTGAGTCGAGTGTTCTGAGATCTAGCTTAGCTCGTTGACACACCCAGAATTTGGAAAGAGAGGAATCACATGATTTTTTGAAACTATATGAGTCAAGGAATGGCTAAGTCAATAATAAGGAAGGATAATACATTTAAGGCTTGCAATGCGAGAATTGACTTGGAAAAGATAATGGAATTTCAAAATCATGGCAGAGGCTCAAATGAGCTTCAGCGAAGGCATAAAACTCTCTGCTTTCGAAGTTAAAATGAAGTTCAATGGTTATGGCAAAGGAAACTGGGGCCTTTGCAGCTCAAATTATCAACATGTACAACAACAAGACAGTTTTGAAATGTTGGATACTTGTATACTTGCACTCCTTTAGTGGAATCATTGCACAAACAGATACACTTTTAAAATGCATATCAGATCCATGTATAATTCTCAAACAATATACATAAAATCATATAAGCAATCACCTATTTAACATAACTGAAATCATAAAACCTAAAACCCTCTGTATAAAAATCCACTAGAAGGAAGTAATTGGCTGCCAAGCAACCAATCTATAACACGCCTGCAAACCACCTATTTTAATCGATTCATCTTCAAACTCAACATTGGACATTCCTAACCTTAGGCGTGCTTCGATTTCCAAACCCAAAACAGTGAGCAATCATGAAACATCGGAAGAAAACAGTTCTCACCAAGAGGACTCTTACAAGCAATCATTCTAATAAAGTTTCAGTAACAAGTTAAGAACTGTGATGATATTCCTGTCAGTTCTGATGATGGTTTCAGGCATACTTTAAGACGATTACTAGTTCAAAGTCTATTGCCATTCTTTCTATGAGATATTAATTCAGTTCTAAATTCAGTTGAAACACTTGAAGAATTATGCAAAGTCCTCTTCCCACGAATTCCATTTTATAAGAAGGAAAGGAATAAGATAATAGGACCGAAAGTACCCAATCCAGTCCCCCATATAAATATGCTATTCCTAAACAGAACCAGAAGTTGAGATTAGAGCATACAAGCTATTTTCCAATAAATTTCAAAAAGTACAGAAATAAATAAAATGTTACAAGAGAGAGAAGACCCACTGGAGAGAGAGCAGAGAGAAGATCCACTAGAGAGAGAAATAGAGAGAGAGAGAGAGAGTTTGTGTTGTACCAAGACTGCCTTGTGAGCAGGGATGCATCTTCCACATGGGGTCTCAATTTGGAGGTCAGAGAAATGTTGAGAGAGAGAGGAATGAGGGGGGCTAAGCCTGAGGAAGGATATGTTGGCCCTCAGCTCCTCAATCTCCTTCTTCAACTCCTCCTCCGTCTCCGAAGCCTCATCGTAGCACTCTTTGCAGGTGCCCGCCTTCTCCTCGAAGTACTCTTCCTTGCAAGACATGCACTTCATCCTCCCAATCGTCATCTCTCTCGCTCTCTCTCTCTCCACTCCTGATATTATCACCACTCCATCATCCATCACTTGATCCCCCATGAACCGATACTCCATTCTCTCTCTCTCTCTCTCTCTCTCTCTCTCTCTCTCTCTCTCTCTCTCTCTCTCTCTCTCTCTCTCAACCTTCTGCCATCCCTAACCACCAATCTCTCTCATCTGTATACCCTCTTTGTTCTTGTTGTTGGTGCCACAGGAAAACTTGAATCTCATCAGAAAATGCAGAAATATGGACAGAAGAGAGAGAAACTCCTTTGCCGGATGGGTAGAGAGAAAGAGAGATGGGGCCTTCGAATGTACCAATTAGAGAAAGAGGAACCTGATTAATGGTATCAGAGAAGGTAAAAGGGGTTTAAATTGAAGGCAAGCCTGTTCTTATTTTCTTGGACCCATGAAAAGTAAAGTGGGGGTGCACGAGAGGAAGAGAAGCATAGAGGAGATTGTATATTATCGGAACAACACAATTATTCACAGTCGTCTGATGTGAAATCCGATGATGGCTTGGGCATGTTAAAAACTTGAGAATTTTTTATTGTTTTGTTAAGCTTGGTCAGATATGGCTTAAGCCAAGCTTGGTCAGATATGGCTTAAGCCGCCCGATCTCACATCCAATGGCCGAGAGTTCTTTTCACTTCTTTGTACCAAAGACAAATACTTTATTCTATATAGTCCCCGAAAAAGTTTATATAAAGGTGAGGCTCTGAGCAATCAAATTAAAACGTACCACAAAAATTCACTAGAAGCAGTTGTTTTGATGTTTAAAAATATTTAATTCAATCATCTCGACCTCAAGATGTATAGATATAAAAAAAAATTATTTCAAGTCTTAATAATAACATATTTTGTAATAAATTATCTAGACCGTCAATTTTCAAGATTTTCAAGTGTTTACATATTTGCTCGATCTCTATTATTTTTTAGTCTTTAAATTTTATAATTAGAGATAAAATGAATTTTTAGGCTTTCGCAAAGCTTTTACTGAATAGGCATCTTACAACAGTATTTGGAGGGTGGCTTATTTTGATTAGTTAGGGCCTCAAGCTTATACAAACTACTATGGTCTGTGAAAGTACGTCTTCAAATATTGTCGAAACATGTTGTTTCAATATTAGAAAGCTTTGTGAACAACTAAAAATTTATTTTCATCTCTAATTATAAAATTTAAATATTAAAAAATAGTATAGATTGAACTTATCTTTTGAACACTTGAAAATCTTGAAAATTTCTAATCTAGATTATACGTTACAATATGCATTATTTTCAAGTCTTGAAATCTATGTTTTCTCACATCCATACATCTCGAGGTCACCTCACATCCATACATATTGAGGTCAAGATAATTGAGTTGAGAGTTTCTCATAACCGAAACAACCTCTTTGAGTGAATTTTGAGGTGCGTCTTAATTTGATTGTTTAAGGCCGCAACCTTATATAAACTTTTGTGCTTATGTAAAGTTTTCCCATATTTAGATAGCTTAAGGAAAAAAGGATTTATTGAAGAAAATGAAATACAACGACATTATATCATCATTCAAATCAAACTTGAAGAAAATAATTTCCTAAGAATTATCTTTAAGGTAGTGTTGTTTGTATGATCTTTCTTATTCTCCTTGCTCATTGGACCCACCACCCCTCTCTACTCAACCCCTCTGAAGTTTGCTTTATCTTGCATGTGATATTTCAAAGTCATATCATGGAATTTAATATGTTTTAAATGAATTAATTATAGGAATGTGAGATTTTGGGATCTCCGAATTTCAGGACTCTAAAATTTATTGAAGTTATTTGCTTTTCATTTTTTATTTTTTTTTTTATAGGTTCTTGTTGAGTGCTGATATGATTGAAGAACGATGAATCTTTGGATTATGAGCCGTTTGGGAACCTGTATATCTCAAAACGAGCTTTTATAAAACTTAGTTTTAACTCAAGTAGTGTTTGGCTCAAGAAGTTAAAAAAAAAAGAAAAGAAAAGAAAGTGTATCTCTAAAATTACTCAAAACCAAGATAAAAATTTGAAAAAATTACAAAAAGTCCCCAAAATCACATTTTCTATGCAACTTATCCCAATGTAATTTTTTCTCTCACTTTTTTTTTCAAATCAAGCTTTCTATGCAAATACCCAAGGAAACGAAAATGCCCTACACAAAAATCATTTTGGACAGGTTCGACGTTGACTTTTGGACCCAGTAGCTCATTCTCCGAGAACACGATCACATTGTCGGAGTGCATAAGCCGAACCACCCTTTGCAACTGTCGAACCACCTTTACGATTGTCGGACAACCCATTTCAATTATTGGAATGTCTACAATGTCAGAGTCTTACTGCCGGACCACACTTTACACAGTACCGAAGCCTTACTTTCGGACCAAACTTTAATACAGTACCGAAGCGCTACTGATGCATCGCATTTACACGGTGCCGGAGCATGTTTTTGGTGGGATACAGAAGAGAGAGGCGTCAGTAAGATAAAAGTATAAAAGAGTAGTTTAGGCTCTTTTTTTTTTTTTATTTGGTTGAAAAAAAAAGGTAACCAAAAAAGTTAGATCGGAGTAAATTATAATAAAAGAAAAAGTTTATATAGCGTCGAGGTTCTAAACAATCAAATTGGAGCCTACCTCAAAAGTTTCGTATAAGATGTTTTGATACCCAAATATCTTTGAATTTATCATCTCGACATCAAAATGCATGAACATAGCTTACCTCAAAAGTTTCACCGGAAGATGTTGTTTTGATACCCAAATATCTTCGAATTGATCATCTCGACATCAAGATGCATGGACATGAAAAAAAAATAGATTTAAATTTTAAAAATAGTGTATTTTGTAATGCATTTTTGGACCATCTATTTTCAAAGTTCCATGCTTTCATCGATCTGCATATCTACACTATTTATGAACCTTTAAATTTTATAAATAAAGATGAAAATATATTTTAATGCTATCATAACGACTTCCAGTATTGATGTTTTTTTTTTTTTCCTAAAAATTTACCCATGTATTACTTTTATTTGAGTTTTTGTTAGTTCCCGTGTTACCCAGGTACCACGCCTCCCGTTGCTCTGTATTTTATTCCTCATGTCACTTTGTTTGCAGGGCCCTCCTCCGCCATTGAGAAGCAGTACGCAGAGAGCCCTCTCTCCGCCATCTCTCACACAGATATTTACCAAGAGCTCAAAAAATCTATTGTTAGTAGAATCATCAGTAGGTCGAGTTCCATTGTTCCACGGTTTTTTCGAGAGTCACCAACCTCTTATCCGCCATTAACATCAGAGCTCCAGGCATGGGTGTTTTTCTGTAAACCTATTTCTCTTGCTCGAAAAATTAGGGCTTCTCTGTGTGAAGATCTTCTAAGATCCTGTGATATTGGTTGTTATCGCTTTGTTTAGTGCTAAACATACTTGATTTGGTTTATCATCTGTGGGAGAAATTCTAGGTTGTCCATATTATGGAATCATAGAGTTTCCTTATTTTTCTGCATTATTCCTTTTTTCTGTGTTTATTTGTTATTCATTTGATTTTGTGGGTTCCTTGTCCATGGTCCTGCTTTTTATAGAAGACCCAATTGTAAATTGTGAATTTTGGAAAAAGCCCTAAATTTCATTGGACTGGTGTTTGTTTGTATATTGGGTTTCACTTCTGGTCATTCGTTCTATAAAAAACTTTTAAACTTCTGCTGCATTATAATGTTCTTGTTTTCTGTATATGTTTTCGTTTTGTAAAAAAGACACGGTGTCTGGATTAAAGGATTTTGTTTAGTGGTTTTGTATCAGCCCCTTTCAATTTATTTGGTTGAAAATCTATGCTTTACGGTGATTTGAGTTATTTTTATGATTTTTGCTTACCATTTTGTTTGTTTGTGGAGATACCCGGGATTTGGTGTTGGTTTTCTGTGGTGGAAGCTGTAGGTTTCATTGTTATTCTGAATGTATGATTCCTATTATGTTGCTTAATTGATTTCCAATCTGTTCTTTGTTTTTTGGTAGAAAGTTGTTTTGCTGTAAATGTTAGGACTACTTCTCTATATGGGCATGTGTTGCTTGCAAAGAATCCATGGCATTCCTCTATGCATCATTAAAATATACTCCGTTTTCTATATGGAGTTATTGCATTTTGGTGTTTCTTAAGGTTTT
Organism: Amborella trichopoda; assembly: GCF_000471905.2. Next base: position 90,392 of record NW_006495314.1, on the reverse strand, counting down.
TTTTTTTTTTTAATCTTCTGTTTTTTAATCATTGTGTAGAGAAATGAGCTTAAGATTAGCTGAATATTGCATTACTGAATCAGTGATAGTGTTGATTTATTTGTCTAGTTTCCTTTTGTGGTATATGATTTGCTTTTAGTGATGTGGTATTGCATTTTGGTGTTTCTTAATTTTTTATTTATTTTTTATCTTCTGTTTTTTAATCATTTGTGTAGTTATATGGGCTTTAAAGTTAGCTGAATATTGCATTACTGAATCAGTGACGGCGTTGATTTATTAGGCTAGTTTCCTTTTTGTGGTATATGAATTGCTTTTAGTGATGTGGTACCTTGATATTGCATTTTGGTGTTTCTTTTTTGGTGAATACCTTTTCTGTGGTTTATGTTAATACTTGGAGGATGGAACAATTTGTTTGAGTCCAGCTGGTATTAATTTATGGTAAAAGCGACATTTTTGGTATTTGGCAACTCCAAGTGATGATCTCTATATGATTTCCATGCGGTGTTATTTATTGATTATTTAAGTGTTTTAATCGACTGGTGAACTTCATTAATGTTGCTTATCACGATAGAATTTGTCACTAAAACAATGTTGGTAGTTTTCTTCATGAATATATATTATATAAGTTATACAGGATGCATTGGATGTAGTTTGTCCTTTTCATTTCGATCTTCATCAACAATTTCTATTAGAATTTTTGAATCTGGTCTGACCTTCATACTGTTCCATGCTTTGTTACTCATTCCATTCTTGTTTATTAATGGATGTGTTTCTTGGTTTTACCGATCAATAGTATTGATTCTATTTCTTGGATTAACGTTCAATATGTTGGTGTGAAGTATTTCTATGCTTTACTTGAGTTTATTGCTTGGATGGTGGTTGATAATGGCAGTCTTAGCCAAAGACTTTTGGGTTGCAATGACTCTCTTCTGTTTTTAAAATTTTCCCCATTCTTTATGTCTTGATGGATAACTGCATGAATATGCGGTTGTTGTAAACTTGATCCTCATGTTGTTTAAGTGTGAGAATTTGTACAAATTGTTTATACAGTTTTGTGCTTTTTCTTTCTTTTTGGCAAGACTTTGGATGGCTATCCATTATTTTTGTTGGTGCTGCTCCTATTGGCGTGGTGCATTTCCTTTAGATTGGTTTTGGCATGTACTTTGTGCTTGTATATATGATCTTGTTTATTTTCATGTATGGGATAATTAGTACCATTATTATCAGTGAACAATGGTTGACTGCATCTGGAAATATGATGCATGTATAATGAAGTGGTGGTTCCAATGTTGTTCCGAGTTGCAACTATGGGACCCATGTGCCCTTCAAGATGCAATTGCATCTGAAAATGTAGGGTGAACAGAAAGATGTATTGTGCGAGCCTATGGAATGGCTTTATTGTCATGTTCTGATCACCCAATTGGTTTTCAGACCCTAGGGATAGGCAATAAGTTTGGTAAGTATTCTTAAAGTTATCTTTGATCCAATTGGATAGGCGCATGAATGCTTGGCCTACTGATGGGTGCAAGATTCTTAATTGGGTCAGCTATTCATTGAGGGCTCTTCTGCGAATATCACTAGTTGGTTCTTGTAGGAGATAGTTCTTGCTTTGAACCTAGCAGATTTTGTGGGTGAAGTTGTTTACCCATTATGATGGGAAGTATAACCTCTGATGAAGTTTGGCACATAAATTATTTGACGGTAGATATGGAGAAATCTTGTGATCTCTAAATTGTGATGAGGTGAGTAATGGCAATGTTTGCTACTAGATTGAACAAGTGGAAGCATGTTTGGGTTTTGGCAGTAATTAGTACAGAGTACAAGGCAGTTAGAACTTTAACAAATCTTGGTTCCTAGATTGAGTCATTTAGGATTATATGTTGGCCACACATATCATTAACATGTGGCATTACTTAAATTGGGCCACAAATATCATCAATTAGATGTAGCATGCTTTAAATCTGGCAACCAAATTTGTATCCATCCAACAATTGTTTTTCTTTTCAAAAGGCAAACTTGTGCCTAATAGAATTAATGATCATTGTCATCTTTTTTGTATTCTAACATGAGCGAGTCCCCATTAGTATATTGGGGATAATTGTAGTGTAGTGCATTAGCAATAATTGATATTTGAAATGGGTGCTACAGACTTGTGAAAGAAGGATTGGATATAAATATGCAGCATGATGAGTGAGGAGTATGGACACGTATTTCACAAAGATAAGTTAAAAAACAGGGTAAATTTCAAATACATGAGGTCATGAGCAATCTTTACTTTAAAAAACCTACATGCTGGGACAACTATTGATCTTTTTAAATTGCATGTGCTCAGGCTAATGAAGATGAAGGGAAGTGGATCGACGTTGTTCTACCTCCTATGGAGCTGATGGATCGAGTTTTTGGGGATTGGTATAACGCCGGCTATGGAATATTTTATTTTGATTAATATGATTGTATTCTTGTAATAAGAACCCATGCATAGTGTCCTTTTCGACTACTTGTAAGGGATATTGCATTCAACTTTTCATTATGTTCCTTCGTAATCTTTTTTTCAATGTAATGAGATGTAGTATTCCGGATATGATATAATTCAGGTTGTGTACATAGAGAGAGTGAGAGCGAGAGCGAGAGAAAGAATCATTTTTTGACCTATGAAAATACAGAAAAATATGATCCGAACCGTCTAATTTATTTATTACATGATGGATAACTTATTCCCAAAAAATAGTTTTAATTGGCCATGTATTATTACAAAATCATCAACTTTAAGAATCAACAGGGAAATTGAATTAACAGAAAACAACCAAGAACTAGTTTTCATCTTCATGGTGTCAAACACGGTAACATACCAGCTTATATATATTCTGGGTTCTTCGTACCGCCAGTCAAACAACATGGTGCCTAAAACCAGCTTTTATATATACTAGAATCAACAAAAACATGTATAAATAAAAACTCAGATTTGGGGTATACATGTTCCCAAACTTATGGTTTTCATTGGCAAGCTCTAGTTCATATCATGGCTCTAGTTCAAAATAGGTCCCTCATTTTCAAGATCAAGTATTGACCATATAGTTGACCTTATAGATAGACTCAATATTCTAGAATTTGGACTGGATTGGAAAACCAATAAGGGAAAATGTTCGACGATCGTAGCAAATCACCATTAAAGCTTGATGGTAGGGATGTCAATGGACCTGGACCTGACTCGGAACCCGATCTAGGTTTGGGTATGGGTTCAAGAATTGGACTTGACGGATCAGGCTCGGGTCCAAATATTGAACCCCAATACTATTCAAGTGTGGGTTCATGTGGACCTGACCCAAACAGTGTTATTTATATAAATAATAGGTTTCGTCTAGTTGAGAATGGGTAGGATTGGGTCCGGATCCACCGAGATCAGGATTCGGATCCAAAAAGTATACAGGGGTTTTGGATTTGGATCCAATTGGATTTAGAATATTGGATTCGGATCTGGATTCAAAAAGTATACATAGGATCTCGATCTAGACCCGATTGAATCCAAAAAAAATTTATTCTATATATTATTCTATATCTATAAAATAGTATATAACAAAAAAAATACCTACGTCAAAAATTTCACTAGAAGAGGTTATTTTGATACCCAAATATACTCAAATTCATCATCTTGACATCAAGATGCATGGACATGAGAAAAAAATGGATTTCAAGTTTAGGAAATAATGTATTTTGTAACACATTTTTGGACTATCAATTTTCAAAATTTTCAAGTTTTGATAGATCTGTCAATCTACACTAATTTTTGAAGTTTTAAAATTTATAAATAAATGTGAAAATATATTTTAAGGCTATCACAAAGATTTCCAATATTGAAACCACATTTTTCGACACTATTTGAAAGTAGGCTCTATACAAACTACACCTATATATATATGCTCATCATCGTCAAAAGTTCATTCCACGGTCATGATTGTCCGATAGTGTTTTATTTTTCTTTTTTTTTTTTTACAAATCGGAATGATGTGAAATTTGGATCGTGTGTACATCTTAGTGAGGCCAATAAAAATATTTAAAAAAAAATTGTAAAAAAATGATCAAAATAACCCTAAAACTTTTTAGGGGTATTTTGATCAATTTATTTCATGTAAAATACTTTTTTGATATTTTTTGTAGATTCATCTATTTTGGTTGAACACGCTCCAAATTTCAGATCATTTCGATTTGTAAAAAAAAAATTAAAAATGAAACATTATCAAACAATTGTGACCGCGCGATGTAATTTGACGGTGATGGGAGTAGGTAAAATCACTGTTCATTTTCGCCTATAGGCATTGCGTAGAACATAAGCGAAATGAACAGTGATTTCTTTTATTCCCGTCGCTGTCCAAAGTTCATCGCGCGGTCACGATTTTTCGATAGTGTTTCATTTTTCATTTTTTTTTATAAAACGGAATGATCTGAAATTTGGAGCATGTATTTATCAAAAATAGGGGAATCTTTGAAAAATATATATAAAAACAAAAGTGCATGGAAAAATTGACCCAAATACCCTCAAAAAGTTTTGGGGGTATTTTGATCAATTTTTTTTTTGCGGATAATTTTTTTATATTTTTATTAGATGCGCCTCAATAAGATGTTCGTCCCTCCAAATTTCAGGTCATTCCGATTTACAGAAAAATAAATAAAAAATAAAACACTACCGTACAATCGGACCGCGTGATGAAATTTAGACGGTGATAAGGGTAGGCAAAATCACTATTCATTTTCGCCTATAGGCGTTGGGAAGACTTTTTCATATATATATATATATATATATATATATATTATAACTAGGTCGAAACAAGATCGGATCCACATATACCTGGATATAATCTAAATTACTATTGGGATCCAAAGTTTGGATCCGGATAATACCCATCAAATCCAAATCTTGGATCTATACCAAAATCCAAATAAAATCCAAAATTTGAGTTTCGAATCCAAACCAGGTAAATTCTCCACCCTACCACCACCAACATCAAAAGACTCAACAATTTCTAGAACTTGTCCATCCCTCATCACAATTGGGAGGGAGACAAAACCCACCACATGAATTTACAATAAGTGATTTAAATATCCCCAACCCGACTCAGGTAATTTTTGTGTAAGGAACCCTATTATCGGCCTGATTATTTTCTATTTAACTTTTAGTTTTAGTTTCTTTGTTGAATATAGCTCAATCTAAGTAGGGAATCACACGAATTCGACCAAGCAAACCGAAATCGAACCCCGAGGGAGTTGAAGGCCAAATCTAAAATTTGAAACACTATTTACACTTATGAAAGTAAATTGGCATGTAATTACATGAGAAATCTATGATTTGGGGTAGAAGACTCACATTATTCGCTCCTAATGTGCATTTACACCCAAAAAAAAGAAATTATAGAATGGAGGACAAACGATAGCATAATGGACTAAATTTACTGACCAACAACAAATTATATTCTCTTCGAAAAAGGAGAAATCAGGACAAACTAAATTATCCTAAATTAGAAAAAATAAACAATAAATCAAATTCTCATTTGGGCATTTTCCTTGTGAAATCTCATTGTGGGCGACTGACAGACCTCATTTTCTACCAAATTATCTAACAAATATGTTCCCTTCAAGTTCAGAATTGACTGTAAACCCAAACACAGCATAAAAGACAAATTAGTTCGAAGATTGTGTTCTCTAGAGGCCTGTGAGCAATTAAAACCAGAGAAGATTCTTCCATGCTTCGCTAGGTTTAGTTGTATCCTGGAGTTATACATGCTTGTCTCGATCGCATATTAGAAAATCCAAATCGAGGGTGTCTGATACCATGAATATAACAGGAGCATCTCATGCCTATGGGTCCCTTGTTTAAAAGCAACATAAAGCTGGTTGTTTTGTGAATATCAACTTCATATTTTCTTTTCTAATATTGTATTTGTATGTGGAAAATTCAAGCTTTAAACTAATTTTGAACCATGGGATCGCTCTTACAAAGAAATACATGTTCTATGCAAGTTGAACTTTGTATTTTATGTTGCATTTTGCACTTCGAAAGGGATTTATAGTTCTCACTATCGGAAAAAGATTGCAGTTGTGATCAATCATAAAACCAAGTTGATTGACAAGATATTAAGAATATAACTCAGCATCTGCACGTTGTGGTTTCTATTCTTCACGGACACTTTTTTCCATTCTCATTGACACCTGCAGTAGTGATCAATCATAAAACCAAGCTGATAGACAATAAATTAAGAATATAACTCAGCATCAGCACGTTGTGGTTTTATTCTTCACCAAGCTGATTGACAATATATTAAAAATATAACTTTCCATTCTCATTGACACCACCTCACGAACACCTTCAAAAATCTAACTCCTAAACTCGAAAAAAAGGGTAGAGGCCTATCTTTCCCGTTGAATTACTTAAAAAAAGAAAGTTAAGGGGAACATCTTAAACATGGCTTTTGAGGACCTAAAAGCAACATATTATAAAAAAAAGAAGTGTACAAGAAAAAGAAAAAAGAGAGGAATTTCATGGGAAATCTCTTTGTTTATTCACAACTGATATTACCGCAGGCATAACTTTTAACAACCCATCATTGATTAACATCCATCCATCTCTTTATTCATTTTACATGGATTACGAATTTATATAAATGTAAATAATGACATATCATGTACAAAATCTCTTTGATTTTTAAAAGGAAAAGTAACCTTGATCATGGGAAAATATAATGTACCACCCACTTAATTCACCAGTTCAAATAGTTCCCTTCTCCATTGAGAAAAGCCCCAAGCATTCTCTATTCTTACGAGTATTTCCCCCAATTGCCATTGTTGCCATTGTAGAACATGAGTTTTGGTTCCTCTTCCACAATTAAGAGATCATTTTTTTATTCCTCTTCCAAAATTAAGAGATCATTTCCACAACAAAATTTTTGTAAAGGTGATTTCCTTTCAAAAATAAAAAATATCTCCTCTCATTATCATCTCGAGCATCTGTATCATTATCAATGTCATCACCACCACGGCTACCACGAACTGCTCACAAAATACATCATCACTGTACTTGCCAAGTTTACGATGAAGATGACATGGCTGAGGTTAGGGGGAGCTCGCACTCGCGGCTCAGGCTTGCCGACGCCACACAAGAAACACCATCCGAGGATGAGGAACTTGACGCCATGGCATTCTGTGATACGGATCCCTCCGTCCTCTCCACCGGCGCCGCAGTCCCGTCGCCCTCGCCCTCGCCCTCACACCCACCCTTCCCCTTGGCATTTGGGCCCATCACAATGACCTGACCGAACCGAACCCTCCGACCTCTTTGGGAATCATTATCCTCCTCCATACCCTCACTGCCCACATGACCATCTGCATGCGCTCCCGGTCCTGCCTGCGGAGCCGGAGCGGCGCTGTCAAGACTGCTGCGAGCCCCCGCGGCCGGGCTGCTACTCTTTCGGGGGTTGTCATGCAAAAAGACGCGGTATAGAGCGGTGGTGAACCAGAAAAACCATGGAATCCCAACGAGGACCATGCCCGTGGGGCGGAACCATTGGGTTGATTCAGACTCCGGCATGGCAATGTCGAGGGCGAGGAGCACCCCGCCGGCCATGATGACGAGGAGGAGGAGGCAGGAGACAAGCCATAGGCAGGCGTTGTCAGATCTATGCTCCATAGGAGATGACACAGAGGTTGGGGTTAAGGCTAAGGTTAGGGAGGTGGGTGGTTGAGAGCCATTGTTGTGTTGATTTTGGGGAGTTCCTTCTTCTCTCTCTAACTCTTTCTCTCTCTCTCTCTAGTTTTCTTTCTTTGGGGGCTGGTTTTTTGGAAGAGAATGCAAGGCAAAATTGTGAGGAGTTGTGGACGGGGTCAAAGCAGCCATCTAGAGAGAGAAAGGGGTAGTAGAGAGAGAAAGAGTAGAGAGGGAAAACCCCTTGGGAGAATATCTACAGCGTGGTTTTGCTGTTTCCATGCCGCGGTTTGGCCAGCACCATGCATATATGCAGAGTATAGACATGAAGGAACCTTCCAATTGAACATATCTCAATTCAAAGTTCAAAAATAAATAAATAAATAACAACAATAATTTGAACTTTATTTCACATTTTAAGCCATCCAATTAGTAAAAATAAATAAATAAATAATAATAACAATAATTTGAGCTTTATTTCACACCCTAATCCATCTAATTTAACATCTAATGACTAATAACAATTGTGACGTCTTTGTAATAAAGATATTAATAAATTAAATAATATCTAATGACTACTAGCAATAGTTTGAACTTTATTTCACACCCTAAACCATCCAATTTAACATCTAATGACTAATAGCAATTGTGATGTCTTTGTAATGAAGAAAATAATAAATTAAATAAAAATAACAGTAATTCAAGTTTTTTGTCACACAATAAGCCATCCAATTTAACATCTAATGGCTAATAGCAATTGTGACGTCCTTGTAATAAAGATAATAGTAAATTACTTATGGATCTGAAATAATTACCTAAATAAAGATAGTGTCAAGGCAGTCTCACATTAGATTTTTTCGACCGCTTTTTTGGACCGTTCTACGAACACAACAAGGCCTTAGTAGAACGGTCAAAGGTTCCATCATTGGACCACTATTTATCTCAAAAATAAACAATAGAGCAGGATACAAGGATGGGACCTCGAACCGTCTTGGAACTGAATTCTGCTCAGTCCAAAGAACAGTTTGAGATATTTTCAATAAACAAGAAATAAATTCTGCTCAATAAGAGCGGTTTGAGATATTTTCAATAAATAAGACATAAAACACGATCTAAGGATGGGACCTCGGATCCATGGTGGGGATCATTGAGGACAGATGGAAGACCATGTACGCATGTAACCACCACGGTGTATTGTCTTTATTTTTGTGATGTCTAGGTTTCTTTTTCAAACTGGGATTATAGCATTTGCAACAATCAATTGGCCCCAACATCATGGAGGAGGTCAAATACTGCATAGTGAGATTTGAGAGTAAAAAACCCATATTGAAGCTTTAAAAGAGGTAAAAAAATCATTTGTATAGTTTAGACAACTACTTTAAAAAGACTATATCTTGTAACACATTATCCGAACCATTGCAGATCTATAAAAGTGACTATTTTTAGAGCTATAAATCTGTAAATGAATTCTTCAACAAGATGTACATTATTTACCTTTTATACAAGAAAGTCACAATTACTTTAGCTCGAATGTGTCACAAAATTTGAGAAAATTTCTTTTAAACTTTTAGCTTGATCAATAGATCTTTTAAATCAATAGAATAAATACATCCATAATTGATTGCGAGCACCGCGTACTAAACGTAAATGGTATGCATCCCCTGTCGCAATACAATACAAAAGCATCTTGTGCATCCCCTTTGGCAATACCATACAAGAACAATCCTATTACAAGGTACAAGATATAAAATAAGCAGTACCAAACCAGAAATGCATTATGGTTTGAAAACATAATCATGTTTGACATCCACATCCATTTCTTATTAGACTCCATATCCATTTCTCATTAGATCCAAACACACTCATTAGACTTCCAATATACATTTGTGAATGCTCATTCACTCTCCAAGACCAAAAAATACAAACATAAAGCACCAAGAAATGCCGGACAAAGAGCAACAGAAAAGGCACTTCAGTACCCTTTTCACAAGACAAAAAATAAAAAAACCAAAACAAAAGACAAAAAATAAACAGAAAAGGCACTTCAGTACCCTTTTCACAAGACAAAAAATAAAAAAAACCAAAACAAAAGACAAAAAATAAAAAAATTCTTTACAAGCTAAATGCATCCATGTTATGATCATTTCTCAACCTTGGATCAAGAAAAAACTATGGATGCACAACCCGCCTTGAAAACTCTCTTTACAAGCTAAATGCATCCATGTTATGATCATTTCTCGACTTTGGATCAAGAAAAAACTATGGATGCACACCCTGCCTCGAAAACTCGACAGAGTGTCTGGCTTGTGGACTAGAAGGCCAGGAGGAGGACAAACTCGAAGACAACCTCTCGTCCAAGGCCTTATCTCATCCAACTCAGTTTTGGTATTTGTTTTATTTTTTATCTCTCATCCAATACATCTCACTCTTGATTTCTCTTTTTCTTTTTTCCTATAGTATACCAAGGATACAGATAAATCAGTCAAAGCTTGAGGAGCGGCTCCACCTACCCTGCAAATAATCTTCCAAGGACTTGTATGAAGTTATATTATCAACACTCTGATCGACGCTGCTTACCGACTGCATATCGAAATCCACATCATGTAAAGCAAGGTTGACATGAGACTGAATATCAGGAGAGCAGAATGTTTCCTCATCAACCCCATCCAACTCCTCAGAAGCACTTAATTGAAGCCTTGCCCACTTCACCACATCATCATCTCCTTTAAGCAGTTTCAAAATCTGCAAATCCACAAGAGTCATCAGTAACTGAAAAAACAGTGGAGAAGACACACACACCACAAGAGTCATCACGTGACTAAAAAATCAGTGGACGCACACAACAAACACACACACAGAGGACATACAAGGCTCATGTGAGGTCTTGATCGAGCAGCTCGACGTATGCATAGTGAGGCAGCTAACATCACTCTATGCATTTGATCACGATCGTAATCATCACCAAGGGTTGGATCTACAAGCTCAAGCACTTTGCCCTTCTCCAAAAGTGGTGTTGCCTGTTTGTGTCATGTAGCAAGAATGTAATTGATACATTTGTTAAGGAACAAAAAAAAAAAAGGAGAAAGTAATGATCTGGGACAATGCTAGCCATAGAGTCCTTTAAGGGTTGAATCGCATTCTCAGACACGAAGTGCTCTCGGTTGATTTTAAGAAGCGGTCTCTTATCTGTGAGACAGACGATTTTTCTACTGTACCGTATGACCAAAACCTCAATTAACTCACAGACGATTTTTCTACTGTACCGTATAACCAAAACCTCAATTAAAATATTCAAAAGAAATAACATAGACAAGAAAAAATAGTAAAACAACCAAAAGAAAAGATAATTTGATGGCCATGGTACATATCCAAGTTTACCTGCTTCCTTATTAAAAAAGGAAAAGAAAAAGCAAAATAAACATGGGGTAATTTGCAAGGGAAAAGAATAAAAGAAGAACAAAAATTGATCCCATACAATGGTTGAATTAATGTGGCTCCCTATCTCTTTTGCACTTTTGAATCAATTAACGCTATCCTTAACCACCCACCCCAAAATTGTATAATTACAAGAATAATCAGAAAAGAGAAAAGGTTTCAGAAATGTTGTAGGAAGACATACCCACATAACCAAGCTTTCCTTTCCCTTGGGCAAATCATTGCTGATGGGCTTTCTTCCTGATAGTAGCTCGAGGAGGACAACTCCAAAAGAGTAAACATCAATTTTGTCATTGACCTTCCCATACATGAAGTATTCAGGAGCCAGATATCTATTGAAGAAGCAATATTATTATAATCAGTCTCCCGATCTTTCAAATATAATAAACAAAGAAACAGTATTCTAAGGTGAACATAAACATGCATAGCCTGATCAGTGATATTCCATGTCCATTAATGCTAGAAACCATAGCTAAACTTAGCCAGATTCTAATCACAGTTGACGAATGGTAGAAAACAGGCTTAACAAATAATTTATATGGGAAGGCTTCAGACAATTCAATCCATAGATTAGTATGATCAAAAATTTTCATCATCTATTGATAGAGTAATATTGCTTTGAAAATAATCACATATAAAGGAGGATGTTTGAAGGATAACAAGTAACATGATTGCGGAAAGAATTATAAAATGGACTTGAAAAATAAGAGGGGATACAAACCCGAAAGTGCCTGCAACATCACTGCATGTTATATGTGATGAAGATGTCGAGGCCCATTTGGCAAGTCCAAAATCAGATAACTGAAGACAAGGCAAAGGAAGTAGGATTTTAGCCATGTATAGGATAAACAATACAAGCATCAATGCACTAGTGAATATTAATTCTTCAAGGCATCTGTAAATATTATTTCTTCATGTGAAACAACTCAAAAACTTAACTAGCAATCAGAAAAGGTTTCATCCATATATGACAGCAAATTTAGAACCCCTAAGAAAATTCACTAGCTCAGTCTTCCATACCTGAGGCTCGAATTCCTCAGAAAGTAGAATATTGGAAGACTTCACATCCCTATGTATCACAGGTTGTGAGTGGCCACTATGAAGATAATCTAGAGCTTCGGCAACCCCAACTGCCACCTTGAATCTCTCGGCCCATGGAATCACAAACTTGTCCTTCTTATCACCTGATATAAACCAGAGAGACGTGGACCAATCTTCAATATCTTAATATGGCTCAGCTGAAAATGACCAATTTTGATTTTTTGAAAATGAAAACAATCTTTCGTAAAGTTCAAAACATTCTTTAGCCAACTTAACAGCAGAAGAAAGAAAGAGATCATGAAATCCCATGAACAAGATATCACTTTGTGAAACTTCTATCATTTTCTGTTTGTTTCCTTGATAAAACAAAAGAAGAACTCAACTCATATTGACTGAATTTGAGTTTCAGCAAACCAAATTCAATGTACAATTTCTCATATATGAGAAAAATGATTTTGGATAGGCACTAAAATCATTTCCCCAAGAAAAACAAAAGACAATAACAACAAATATGTGAGGATCGGAACATGTTTTTGAACTTTTTACATTTTTAATCTAATTCCCTGACGAAAGGACACTAAGAAGAGAGCAGAACTTCTTAAATTTTGCCATTTCCATTATCAAATTCCCCTTGAATAAGCAACGAAAATACAAGAAACTGCAAGCAAATAGAACAATGGAAAGACATACCATGGAGATTATCTTCCAGGCTTCCTCGACAAAGGAAATAATAAACCAAGAGAAGATTACCGCCTTCAAATGAGAAGCCAACAAGAGAGATTATATTATTGTGGCTTAAGGCAGTCACTATCTCGATTTCAAGTAGGAACTCTTGCAAAGAATCTTCAGAAGATTTCAAGATCTTAACTGCAATTTCTCTCCCATCAGGAAGAATACCCTTGTAAACCTTGCTGCTTCCTCCCTTTCCTATCAAATTCTCTGTTCCAAGAAAAACCAAAAAGCTTGATGAGCTAAATCTCTTTGGGAGAAAATAACACGTAGTTCTTTCTAGAATGCAAAGCAAGAATCCCAACCACTATGACTCTTTCTAAACCAAATCTTAGTAAGCAAAAACCTGAAAAAAATAAAATAAAATAAAACTAAATCTTAAAAATCTGAGAAGAAACTTAGAAACAAACCCATGAATTCTCATTCTTTCTGCACCATCTCAAGAAACAGATGACCATACCAACAAGGGACAAAACAATCTAGTGAAATCTCAGACACAGAAGATAGAAAAGAAACCACCATATCTAGTTCTTTCAATGCTAAAATGCGAAAAACCATCAATTCTGGTTCTTTCTTTGCTCAACCATCAATTCTAGTTCTTTCTTTGCTCTTACATAAGGTAACATTTGGGATGCGTAAAAATACTTCCATGAAAGTAATTTCATGCAAAACAACTCTCTCATTTAATTAGGTGTAGGACTTTTTTCACACCAATTGGCAGTTATTTGATGTGAAAAAGCTTCCACACCAAATCACATGATGGTGTTTTTTCACATACGTATTTTCATGTGTACCAAATGTACCCTACGTGTCAAATCTTAGAGTAAGACGAGACGAAAAAGACCAGGAGAGAGAAAAAGACCAAGTGCAAGGGAAGAGAGAGAAAACCTGCAGAAAACTCAGATGTGGCTTGCCGAAGTTCCTCATAGCCGAACAGCCTGCAGGTAGAACCATACTTCTCATGAAGTGACTCCAATTCTTTAGGCAATTCCTTGCGCTCTTCTTCTTGAGAATTCACCGAGGCATCACCAAAAGGAACTATGGCTTTGCATTCAGTACCACCCTCTATTTTCAGTTTGTTTTCTGAATGTATTGCTATAAACCTATTTGGAAGCTGCATTGCCCATTGAACCACTGAGACTTGCCTGAAGCCTGGCGGCTTTTCAGAACATTCCTTGTTAGGCAAAACCGCTCCTCTTAAAAGAGGCCAACCTGGTCTTAACTCTGTGGAATGCTTAGAAACCACAGAAAGTGATCCTTTTGAATCTTTCACAACAACCAGAGCTAAAGGATTATGCTCTGTTTCTTCTTCTTCAGATTGATTTTTTGATGGAATTAGCCTTTGGGCTTCAGCCTCACTTCGAGTTTGAGCCTCATTGTTAGTTTTATCAGAACAGAAGTGACAGCTTGGTTTGAGTGCCACTCCACCACTGTTGGGTTTTTGCTTTGAAATTTGAGATGGCTTCTTCTTTAGTGATGCAGTTGCGTTGGGGTTTTCTTGTATTATGGAAAGATCGTCCAAATTGCTGCTCAAAACTTTCGAATTCTTACTCAAGGATCGGTGAATGGAACCGAGAAGACTTGGCTTCGGAACATCGTCCACACTTGATCTTCCTGTGTTTTATATCATAAATTCTTCAGCATTTATCAAAGGCTTCTGTGGGGGAAAAGAGAGAGAGAGAGAGAGAGAACCTGATGAGGGTAAGGGTGATGCCTCTCTCTGGAAGACCACCTTCCCATTGTTCACGGCTAGAACTGAACACTCTTGAGATAGCTTCTTGGCACAAAATTTTGCTAAAGAAACGGAAGAACTGGAGATTGAACAAAAGTTCTTAAGAATCACCACTGCAAATTAGAGAATTCCCTACAGTTCTAGAGAGAGAATGGATAGTGAATGTTGGTACCTGAGAGCGTTGTTCCTTGTTATACCGACAATGAAGCTTGTAGCTCCACTGCATTTCGCTTCTTCGACCATGACTTTGCGAATAGAGGAACCCCGACAAATCTTAACCTTGAGATCTACCTGAATTAGTGAATTATGAAGCCAGAGATCAGGATCTCTCTCATGAAGGGTGAGAACACAGAAAGGCAAAATAGTCAGGGCTCTCGAGTTCTTCATATTCAGTGTAAAATTGAAAGTTTGAAACCTACGACAAGAATGAGAAAGGAGTCTAAGTCATGGAAGAAATGCAGAGAAGATGGTTGACCTGTTTCAGGTTGCAGAAGCCTTCATAGACAGCAAGAATGGAGTCGAAAGCCTTTGCAAGACAGAGAACCGAAGACGTCCCATTTGACCGCACCTCTGGTATGACAAAAATTCAGAACTTCACAGAGAAATAGATAGATAGAGAGAGAGAGAGAGAGAGAGAGAGAGGGAGAGATGAATTGGATTACACAAATAGGATGAATGAGTCGGAGCAAGCCAATTTCAGTTTCTCAAACCCCCACCCATATTTGGGAAACAACCCCAGAAATAAACTCTGAGAGATAGAAAGGACTAAAACCATCTGATTCCAGATAATTACACAAACTATTCTACTCAAAACTCACTCCACAGGCTAAATCCACTCAAATTTTTGGCAGACAATCTTGTAATCATTTGATGGTAGTCACCAATTGCAAAAGTTCCATAAAAATTACAGTACAATGGAGAGAAAAAAGTACTGCGAAGAGCAGAGCAAGTAGATATTTTGTCCTAGAGAGAGAGAGGGAGAAAATGTGTGCGAAAGAGAGAGAGAGAGAGAGAGAGAGAGAAGAGAGAGAGAGAGAGAGAGACGAGAGAGAAGTACGACAGACGACGAGAGAGGAGAGACGAGTACAATAAATAACGAGTAGACGAGTAGAGAAGTAAAAGTACGTAGACGAAGAGACGAGAGACGAGTAG